>CAIGRS010320648.1:0-10591 GCA_903798395.1 Fraxinus floribunda | reverse complement strand
AAATTAATGGGTGTCAAACAGGGGGCTAAATCGATTATGATTTTTATATAAGAACTGTTTTATTTATTAGGGCACTGAAATATGGACAAAAACCAAATCTTGGATAATCAAATCTAGCTAGCTTGGATGCAGTTTTCGTGGTATATGGACTACAGCTGGGGCGATTACTATGTAGGCCTTAGTCCCGCAGCTGTTTGCATGTGGCATGCACGTCGAGTTGACCTGCACCCAATTAGAGTGCGTGTTTTGACCTTTCAGACATCCTATTTTTGCACTTGTAGGCCAAGATTGGAGCTGTAATTCAGAAAACGGCTTTACAGTCTGCTATAATATTCCTAGGCTGTGTTCTGTTGTCCCTATGCCCAGTGTATGAATTTCAAGTCTTTTCTTTTCTTCAGATTCTTGCACAGATATTCATACTATTGTGAAATAAAATAAAAACTGATCAGGTTTACTTTTTAATTTAAATCAAAATTAATAATATATTTTATAAGACACAACTTTTTAACAATACAATTCATCAACTTTTATCAAATACTAGATTTGATTAATCTGTGTTTTGTCCCTCACTGATTTTAACCAAGTTTTCAATTGCTAATATCTTATAAATGTACGTGGTTGTCCAAATTGCAAATAGTCTTACCAATGATAGGCATTATAGGGTTGATTAATGTACTTAGGCAATATTTAAGAATAAAATAAGCTAAAATCTTAATAATTAGGGTGGCTATATTTGATTGAACGCCAATTTTTATTTTTTGCACGACATTTTTACTTGTATTCACAAAGTCTTTAACTTTTACTCATTATAATACTCATGTTGCTATTTTTTTTATCGAATAATTTTCTTCAACCATCTATTAGTTAACACATTTAGTCAATGAGGTTACTTTTTTGTCAAAATATTTTGTCACGTTTTTGTATTTATATATGATTTTAATATGATGAACAAATAAATTGTTTTAAGACAAACAGTTATTAGAGACAAACAGTGCTAGATTTTTTGAGCTTATGTCGCACTGAAGTTAGTTACAAGTCAATGTCGAGCTAAAATGCCAATCCAAATTTAAAGCTTCGACCGAGTTGTCATGGCACCTAAAAACTTCGATTCAACGGTATAGAGAAACCATTGTGGAGCTATGAACTTAGTTATACAAATCAAGTACGGTTCATGTCGATCAACTTGACATTAGCTTGCTCAACGCTCTACTAGTAGTAGGGCTTTATATGTTCAGAACATTAGAGATGTAATTGAAGTGTGTCAACAATTTTCACGAGATGGGACACAGTGTGTTATGAATTTGAATCATAAAATAATGACGATAATAAGATAAATTAGAAAAGATAAAAAAAAAAAAACACCAAAAGTTTCGTGGAAATCCAATACAGGCAAAGGAGGATAAATCCACTTTAATCAATAGCAATTATATTTACAAAAATGAAAACGGGGTCTAGGTCGGAGTGACAGTGGGCGATGACGAGCGACAGGACAGTGCCGGCGAGCGACCAAGTCTCAGGTTGTATTCTACGAGGCTCGCTCGAACGTCGGGCTAGCGTCGGACTAGCGAAGATGCGACGATTTTTTCCCGTGATCTATAATTTTAATCTCTTCAAGACCACTTCAATTTAAACTCCAATACCCATTAGAATTTCGGTCAACCACGACACAATGTTATACAAAATCAGTAGGACTTTAGCCTTTAGCTATAAATAGCTTAGGTTCCTTCGAGCATAAAAGATTGACTTAGATACTTTACCCAGATTTTTTTATAGAACTGCAATAATTGACTTAATTGTTTGAGTTAAACCGACTGTCCCTCCAATTCTCAATAATCAAACTCACGAACCAACTTTTGGTTTACATTATACATTTCTACTTTGAATTAGCATTAATCAGAGGTATTCCTCTAATATATGAAAGGAATAATTGGTCCAAGTTATGTTTTCATGACACGACCCCCCTTATAACTCAATGTTCATTGAATCTTGTGATTTAGGCTAGGAAATTGTCCTTTGTCATGAATGCCTAGGGATAGATAAGCTTTTATAGAATAATCGAACCCATCGAAAATATATTTATTTTTTTGGTAAATGATAACCAAACACATTAGACATTTATGTTATTCACAATATAACTCATCGAAAAAATGTTTGTTGCATCAATTAGCTGAATTGCTCATGCTTGTTTGGGAGAAACTATAATGAGATTATAATGAAAATGAGTAATTGGTCTTGCGACGTGTGTTAATAATAAGTGGGTATTATCTGTGAATGCGTGATTAAAATTATAGTGACTTTAAACTCAAATTTTAGGAAGATCATAATTTTTGCCAAAATTGAAGAGGGAAAAGGGAAAAAGGACTAGAACACAATCATTTTCTTTCTTACTTTTAGAGTTGCAAATGGTAACTTGTTTATATAAGTGTATGTAACATGCATGATACGGAGGAAATCACTCAAATCTTATCACAATACTCTATTCCATGGATGTTGCCATTTATCTTTAATCATATCAGCTTTGATTCTCAACCACTCGCGTGCACGATCGCGCACTTAGGGATCATTATAGGTTGGAAAAAAGAAAAAATAGTAATAATAAAATTCGGCTCAGTTTAGGAGCCTCCGTCCCTCGTGATCTAGAACGAATTTTACCTTTTCAAGGATCAAACCACTGTTTCATTAAATTATAAAAAACTAATTCTTGTTGAACTTTTCTAACATTAGGAATTTGTTTCATTACTCATGAGAAGTCTCTAATTCAAATTGAGATATGTAATAACATATAAGATTTTCATGTGAATAAAACAAAATGAAAAACTCTTAAAATAGAAAAAAATTATAAGGTACTAAGGGCAAGTTTGACATGACTTTTGAAAAGTTGAAAAGAGCTTTTGAGCACTATGCCCTTGTGGTGGAAATTAAAATTAGACTTTTAATAAATTTGATAAAAATTGATAAAATATATGATTGAAGAGTTGTGAGACCTATGAAATATGTAGTTAAAATTAATTCTTGACTTTAAATTAAATTAAAATCTGAATTTTAATTGGTACCAAACAGAGGCTATATCATTATTTTTCAGAATGGAAAGGTTTATAACAAGCAACTTGTTTTGTTTGGCAATTACCATTGTGAGGAGCATCATTCAAGCTAGATGAGCTACATGTGAACGACAAGAAGCCAGCTGTGAACCAATTTCATTGGAGGTTGAGAAACAAATTAATAACTATCTTAATAAATTGCAGAATATCAATACAAGACGAACTAGTGAGTATAATATAAATATTTGACCTTGCAACTTCGATCATTTGTCAGCATAACTGAGCAAATATAGACATTTGAAACTGAGGCTCACACTTCATATCTAGCTCATAATATCGTACCTCATATTCCATTATAATATTGTCATTTTTTGTTCCAATTACATCCAAATCTGAGTTTTACCTATAAACGAAATTTATACTAAATTATGTAAAAATCCATTATGAATTATTTATCTAGTTTAATAGTACGGATATACGTGTAATTACGGTTATCACATTTCCAGCGACTGTGATTTTTGCTGGGCGCATGAGACCGCCACTCATGCACTACGGAATAGTGACGGCAAGCGTGTTACTCGGTTTCCATCAAACTGGATGTACACTGTGAGGATATCTGGGAGATACTGCTGAAGTTAATTGACATCGATATGGTAACACAATCGTCTAGTATGTTCTGTTGTCTGGTGTGGGTCGGGGAGAGAAACAACATGGTGCATGGCGGAAATGCTAGGGATCCGGGGCTGCTGATCGATAATGCAGCAGTTTTTGTGCAGCAACGGCGTTCTGTTGAGAAATGAACACCACCAGCACGTCGAGATGGTCACTACCGGAGCTGAGGAAAGTCAAATTAAACACAGATGCCTTCATGCTGGGGATGACAGTTTTGGTGCGACAGTACTTCTTGATCATAGGGGACTTGTTCTTGTTGCTCAGTCCTGAAGACTCACCGGAAGGCCTACAGTAGAAGATGCAGAAGCTGCTGCACTAAGGGAGGGTCTCGTGTTTGCAAAACAGGCTGGTTTTAAGTACCTGAAGTGCAATGCGACTTCCAACGCTTGGTTCATAGTCTCCAGACAGATTTTAGCTAGGCACGAACGCGGTCGTCTTATTTCATAGTGTAGCGTTCTGATAGATGCTAGTTGTGGTCCTTGTCATTTTATTCCCAGAAACAAAAATAGGGTTGCCCATAATGGCTGCTCACGCTACTATAGATAAGCGTCTAACTCGTTGGACATTTGTATTCCTTGGTTTATTTTGCCCGGGGTTTGCAGACTTATAGAATGAAATTGCTGCTTTACTTTCAGAACAAAAGTTTGATTTTTCTTAAATTACAACCGTTAATTGGTATTACGTAAAGGCGAGAATGAGCAATATATAAAATAAGAAAAAGTATACAAAAAATTTATAAGCAATATATAAAATATAAAAAAGAATTCAAAAATTTACGTAAAAACTCAAGATGGGAAACATCACGGGTAGAGGAGCAGAAAATTCACAAACCTCCAAAAATTCTCATAATTTTGATTTTGCCATATATGTCACACCATGAACTTTTCAGGTTAGGTAAAACTGAATTCAGGTCATCGTACTCTAACAATTACATTAAATCTCCTTAATTTTTAATTTTAAAAAAAATCGTACTCATAATTTATATATATATATAATTTCAACTGTGCCTAAGTTTAATGTAGTTGATCAAAAGCTTGGAAATAATAGAGTGGTTGTTTATCTCGTATTTTTCTTTACAATTTTGTATAATTTATGTTTTGATAAAACTGAAAAGCTCCCGGGTAGATTGGCTCAGCTTGGCTCATCACAGGTAAAGCATGCCCCCTTGGTCAACAAGCTAGCCCAAGCTCGGCTCATGACAAGTGGTTGAGCCTGCTCCCATAGTGGACTGAGCTAATTCTATATGGTTGCTAGCTTGGCTTGACTCAGAGTCTCAGTCCATTGCAATCACTACAAGAGGCTCAACGCAGTAAGATTTCATCGTTCGATTCCAACAATCATAGTGAACGCTTAGTAGAAATCCACCACTGTGATCTTGTGGCATATGAAAAAAGCGCTCTCGGCGCTAATGGGTCATTGATTTTGTGTTCATGGATAACCTTATCAACGATAGAAAAATTGTTCAGTGGCTTAAACTCTTATGGGATCATAACATTGCAATAGGAAGTGACAAAGTTGTTCAATTTGTTAACGAAGGATGTCATAGTTGACACACGAAGTACATTGTTGGAGAGTTATATCTATCGTGATTTGTGACTGGAGTACTTGTGTTGTTAGGACAATCTTACAAAAGTTTACAATACAATATGTTTGGTTAATAGCCTGGCTAATCTTGATAATCCACTTCAATGATATGTAAAATTATCGATTGATTAGTGGGTGAAATTTCGGGGTCTTTGCAAATTGTGTACAGACTTCGTCACAAGAAGGGGGCCCACTCTTGTAAGGGGATCTATACATCGGGCTGTTCAACTCAGTGTACAAATAGGAAAATCCAAAAATTTGGCGTTAATACATGTCCATGAAAACAAAAATAATTAAATAAAAACTTTTCAATTGATTTTCCAAAGGATGTTTTCATTGGTAATTATATTGAGTGAAAAAGTAAAAAGATTATCCATAGAAATAATTCATCTGTAAACCTTTCACAAAACCTTAAAGATTTTAATAAACACTTACCAATGGAAATAGTTCTGTCGAAAATTTTATATAAATAAAGATTCAAATTTGAAAAAAAAACAAAAAAAAAATATTATGATGGAAATAATTTCATCACAATTTTTTTTAGAAACACTTAAAAATTATTAAATATTTTCCTGCCAAAAAATCTGTTGGTAATTTAAACAAATATATTTAATTATGTTGCAGACGGTGTTCTAAAAAACGTAATGCATGGCGATGCGTGGATGCCAAGTTTTGGTTGATGCACACTTAGGCGAGGATTAATCGTAAAAAGATTTTTTTTTTATTTTTAATCAATTTAGTAGTCAATTTGAATAATAAATTATATACAACTTCAATTTATTTTATTTTTATTTTTCCTTTAGTGATGCAAATGAATTAGATGAGAAAATCATAAATCAATTGGAAAATCGAAGAACTAAAAAGGATTTACGAAAACATGCATAACTTTTAGCTCGAATGTCGAATTTTAGTTCGTGAGTACAATCTAAAAATCATTTTTCGATTCTGCTTTTAAGTGTCCGTTTTTGCATTTTTATATTTTCAGTTGGTTTAAGGTATTTTCGTCATTTTAGCGGTTTGTTAGTTTTAATTGGATTCGTTTTGCCTTTTTCTAGTTTAGTTGGATTGTTTACATAATCAAGGTTTCGTTTGAATTAGGATTTGTTTTGAATCTATAAATACGCACTAATTTTGTAAAAATAATACATTCATTTTTATTGATTAATAACATATTTCAGTTTTTCTAATAATTGGTGGATTCCAAATAGTTATCAAGTTCATTCGAGCAAAGTTTGAGCAAATATCTGTTTGTGTATTACAAACACGACCATTTTATTATTATTCGCGTTTTTGTCGTGGGTCGTTTAGTCTTTCAAATATTGTCTTAATTTTTCATTCTATAATCACCAAAAACTGATCATAAAGCTATAACTTGATTTCAAATTGTAAAACCTAACAAAATTTATGACTAAGTCTATGATTTTTTTTTTTATTTTTTTAAAGTGATATATGCATGGGAGAGAAGAAGCAGAGTATTAAAAGTTGTCCCAAAGGGAAAAATTCTAAATTGGTTGGCTAGTTTCTGTTGAAATATAACTAGTTGTTTCGCCCTCACCTACGTATCTGGTTCCATTTTTTATGGTCTGTTATACATCCGAAGAAAAATCCATTTAACCCCTGCTTCAAATTTATAGCAGGCTCGTGCGAATGCGTGAGATATCAAAAAGCCTGTTCACAAAACCTGTAGAAAAACCAAAATTTCTCTCTTTGCACATCCCCATTTGTCAGTTTGTTAGTGAGAGTGCCGTGTCATACAGCAGATTAACACTTGCACTCTCGTTCAGCCAGAAAAATCCAAAAAACAATACACAGTAAGATTTAATATAGAATCCTTCTTGAAACTGATTGTTCAATATAAGATGCAAATTTTTCACTATTGTCGTGTTCTACCTCCGGCCCCAATTCAATCCTTCGTCTTGAATATGCATTGACATGTCTCTAACACCATCTACACCAGGGGCGGTGCTGGGGCCAGTGCCATTTGGAAATCCATGCCCCACCGGTGCACCGATGCAGGTATAATTAGTATCCGGTGGAGGTGCTGAATAACTAGAATTGGAACCAGAGAGGGCATGGCCAACAAAGTAGTCATTCACCGGTGGTGCAGGATACTGAGAATGCAAAGGGAGGAGACGCGACAGAGAATTGTACATGTACGGTGGCTGTGGTGGAGCTAGAGGCTGGCCTGGTGGAGGTGGTGGCAAGAGTGGTGAAGAAGCAGAATAAAGCCTTGTAGGGTACATTGATCTGAATGGCATTGTTGCATCACCTATGCTGCCTGGAGGTTGATGAAACCCTCCATGTGGAATTGGTTGGCCACTGCCAAAATAACACACACATTAAATTAAGAAAGAAGCATAAGCATAAGCATTTCAAGCTTAAATATCAAATAAAAGCTTAAGCATTTCAAACCATTGCACAAAAGCACCCGGTGAAATGCATAAGTAAGAAATAAGAAGAAAATTTGACAATTATAGACGAAGTCTTAAGTTTTTCAAGCCCTTTGACAGATGAAAAAATGCATAAAAAGTGAGAAGAGAAGGGGAAAAAATGAAAAGAGGGGGGGTTTTTTTTTGGGGTGGGGGTGGGGGTGCAAATACCCTGGAAGATATCCTAGGTGATGTGCTCCTGGAGCTAAATCGTTAGTGAAGACCAGTTGACGAGCCTTGTTCAGTGTTTCTGTCTCCCTCTCTGAGGAACATACACAGAATTATGGATTAATCAAATCAAATCATGCTACCAAGAATTTCAACAAAAAAGAAAGATCCTACAACAATTTTTTATGTGAGAAAACTAGATTGACATGACAATACTTCAAAATAGGAAAAATCATTGGCCCACAAATGTCTAGTCTTTCAATATTTTATAACTAACTTTACTGAAACTCATGCCCTAGCTACTACCTTTATTTATCTTTGAAGAAGAAAGCAGAAAACCCAGTTTTTTTTGTATCCTATGCATGCCTAAAAGAAAGAAAATATAATTTTAAATGGTGAAATGAATCAAACTGAAAGGACTTGCCTTGGCGGTGGCGATTCATGTGTCCCCCTAGGGCTTGAGATTTGCAGAACTTGAGGGAACAAAACCTACACTCATGGACCTTACTGGAATCATCTTTTCCGTCCTTAACGCTGCTTTTCTTTTTTCTGTAGCCTGCAGCTGCAAAAATGCCAATTAAAGCAATTTTGATGACCTAAGTTTATACCTAAACTCAAACCCTAATTGCCCGGATCATAAATGAATATTCCAGCAACAATCTTTTCATGTCTTGTCCTTTTATTGTCTAGGGTTTCGCATTGATACTCCAAAAGCCAAGAAACACTGCTCACTGGAAAAGAATTAGAAATAAAAAAGAAAAAGAAAATCTCAAAGATGGAGTCCACAAACAAAAAGGGTTTTTTTTTTCTCTTGTTCTTGGATAGCTAATAATTTTTCAGAAATTTTTTTTAAGAAAAGGTTCAACTCCAGTTGGCTTTCTAATTAGGAAAGACACAACCAAAAGAAGTATTATGAACTCTAAAACACATTTAATAGCACTTAAGACAAATGGGATATACCAGCGGATGAAGAACTGTCATCATAAATCTCTTTATCATCTCTTGTGTAATCTTCAGGTAAGTTATTGAGATCTAATGGATTTTCCTCTGATCTCCTGGGAAAAACACAAAAAAAATTAAAGAGAGAAAGTTAAAGGTGATACAAAAGAGTTAAAGAACAAGGATAGAGAGATGGAAATATGGTGCAGAAGCAGCAACTGGGGGTGGGGGAGAGGGAATTTGTGGGGTGAGACCTACATGATACCCCGACAGAGAAAGACAGAAAAAATGTGGTGAAAAATCTTTCAGACGAAGAGAACTAAAGCTTGAGAAATTATAAGACTTTGAGTTTGGGACTGAAATATAGAGGCTATTTAAGTGATGGTGAAGAAAGGATATCTTCTGTGTTTTTATATTTTATTTTTGCCTGCCCCACTGGACAATTGAAAGCACGTCACAGGACAGAGGCTCTCGTGACTTTAAAAAGGAGTGAACGGTGATAAACTTGGCCAACAGGTGCTTGCTTGTGTCATTTGGTTAGGATTGAAAAGGAGAGAGAGAGAGTAACAAGGACATTGCCTTTAGCTTTTGGCTTACTAAGGTACCTTAGTTTGTTTCCCTAGCTCAACTTGTAGATTCATGTCCAATCCCAAAATACAAACAAATATCATTTACATATTTGCATATATATAGTAAAACTGGAACCTATTGAAGCTTTAACTTTCTGTAAATGGTGTATCATCAAATGTGCATCTCACTTCATGCATATTAATGATCCTCAGCTAGGGTTTATGCTGCTTTATAACTTTGAGGGCAGTGAAGATAAAAATGCAGCCCTTAGAAGGGCATTCTGGAGATTTTGATCCTTAGAAAGCCAAAGGCCCAATTGTAAAATGTACCATTGAAGTGTTTCTATCACTCTGGTACTTGCTAACCAAAAAAATTTCAGAACATTTACTTGGAACCAAGAAATTTGTTACTTTGACATGACACGAAAAACACGGATAACTTTAATTTCCACTTTAGTTGTTTATGAATACTAGGGAATTAAAAATGGGTAAGGAAAAATTACTAGAAGTATAAAATTTTGAAAAGGACTGAGAAATCCTCGAATTATCATTTAAACAATTCAGAAACTAAACATAGTCACTGTTTTATTCAGTTAAAAAATCTAATTAAAATTTAAGTAAAAGTTAACAATTAATTTTAATCTTATATTTTATGAGATCCACGACTTTTTAACAAAACATTCAATCAACTTTTATAAAAATTTACTAAAGATTTAATTTTATTTTTTTTCCAAAACAAGGTCTTTTCATAAAGTGTCATCACAAGTAGGTTAATAAAAAGATAAGTTTTGAGAAACTAAGAAAACATTGGTTTGGTCCCAAAGCAACGTAATTTGCTTTCCATTGACAACTTTCTAATCTCAACGTTTCTGTGACAACAAATATTTGTCACACAAAGCATCAATAAGTTTTACTATCATCATGTATTGAAGTGTCATAAAACAATAATAACAATTGTAATAGTCATCATCGAACTTTATAATTCTTAATAAAAAAAAAAGTTGTTGGAAGCCATCACAAGATCACGCTCTTTTTCTCTCTTTAAAGAGACCTTTATATTATATGATAACATTCAACTGTTGGGAGCAAAAGAAGTCCCACATCGGCTAGACATGAGAAATATGATGGGTTTATAAGTGTAGGACAATATCTCCATTGGTATGAGGCCTTTTGGGGTAAAGCCCAAAAG
>CAIGRS010320561.1:0-18109 GCA_903798395.1 Fraxinus floribunda | reverse complement strand
GTGGCCAGTGGGATAAGTGTTAAAGGTGAGTGGCTAAACCGTGACATGTATGAAAGTTCAGGGGCTAATGAAACATTTAACTCATACTTAACATTGTTCAAGTTTATATGAGGGTGCAGTCAACTGAAAGAGAAAATCAGAGAGAGAGAGAGATTGAAAATGTTGATGAATCCATGCGCTGCTACACTCTGACTTTGATCATCAATCTGCTTTCCAGCATACACCATTGGCAATGGGGACGAGTTTTGTACATATAGGCTATAGCCCTACTTCACTATCAGCAAGATCTGTAAAACCTAGGACTTTTTTCCATTTTATTGACTTGTTTCTCCTGTTTCTGGATTTCCTTTTCATTCGTTTGCAATACCCATTTTCTCAATCGTTTTAGTTTCATTTTTCGGTTTAAGCCTAAAGAAGGGAAGACTACTGCATTTGATAAGGATTACAGAAACTTTGTGCTCGTGAGGGAGAATTGTACACTTAGTGTTGTTGGGATTGGGGATTATCATTCAGGGTGAATGCAGTGAAGAAGAAAAGGAAGGGTAAAGACATGGAGAAGGGGATGTCAGAGATGATTGGGGAAACAGCGAATGATTCGCTTCCCATGGTGGAATTGGATGGCTCGTTTAGTCGTGGAAAATATATGATTTATCCTGGTGGTGGTGATAGGTGCAAAAGCATGCATCAGTTCCTGTACAGTTTCGATTGTATGTTTGGGTGAAGCTCAGTACTTAAACCGGACTTTGATTTTGGATTCGACTATATATCTGCCTTCAATCTACATATCTTCCGGTCAAGATGAGGATGGTAAAGATTTCAGGTTTTACTTTGACATTATCTAAAGGATTCAGCTCCAGTGTTGGATCAGGTTCAATTCTGGTCAGACTGGAACAAAAGGCGAGAGAAAGATGGGTCGACTCTTCATCTCGTGGAAGATTATATAATTACGCCAATGGAACTAGTTGGAGTGGAAAATCCTTTGATTATGAGTAAGTTTGGGACTGTGGAGCCGGATAATTACTGGTACAGTGCGTGTGAAGGTGAGGCAGACTAGGTTATTTCACGGCCATGGCATATGGCATGGAAGTCGAGAAGATTGTTGGATGTAGCATCTGCTATTTCTATGAGAATGGAGTGGGATTTCGATGCCATTCATGTCGAGAGAGGAGATAAGGTGAGGAATAAGGAGCAATGGCCTAATCTTGATGGAGATACTCCACCAGAAGCTCTTCTGATGACTTTGCAAGACAAAATTGAAGCAGGAAGGAACTTGTATATCTCAACAACTAAGCCAAATACATCCTTTTTTGACCCTTTAAAAGCCAGGTACTCGACTCATTTTCTTGATGAATTTAAAGATCTCTGGGATGAAAACAGTGACTGGTATGCAGAGATGAAAAAGCTCAATAATGGAAAACCAGTTGAACTAGATAGCTACATGAGGATGTCTATTGAAGATGAAGTGTTGTTGAGGGCGAAAAGAAGATTGAAACTTTCAATGATCTCACCCAAGACTGCAAGGATGGTACTAATACATGCACATCTGCCAGCTAAATCACATACAGAATGGCTCAGATTTCCGTGTACTCTTTATGTTTTGGTTCTCAATTATTTTGAGAACTAAGAAATGTATTCTCCTGTGTTTGTTATCTAAATGCAATTATGTAGACTGTTTCAATGTATTTGAATTTTAGCATATGAAATGAAATATAAACGAAAGTACAAGATTCTGTTGAAGAAATGTGTCCGTTAATTTCGAACAAGAAAAAGAGGACGATAATGAGTTTGAACTGGTACAGAGTACCCAAAAAAGATGCTTAAACTTACCAATCGTGAATTTCCTAGATTAAGACAGTCGGAATCATGGTGAAATAAAGAAGTTGCACATCTCAATTACATCAGACAAAGAGGATGATTTTCATAAAGCCTGAACTCAACTTAAATCTCAGGTACATGGATATCAGGAGCTTTTCACACTATTTACAACAGATACATTGGTCACCAAAGACCCGTCACTACAAGAGGACGCAAACAGAACAGCGAAACAAAGGCATCAAATCACATGAACCGATGCATACGTTCTTATAGATATTCTGTACACACTATGCAGAAAACCAGGACTTAGCAAGTGATCTGTAAGGACTCACATTGGACAGGCATCTTCTTCGACTTCTTGTTGAGGAACCATGTTATTTCTACAAAGAGGGCACGTGATGTTCCAATAGTTCAACCACTTCTCAAGACAAGACTTATGGAAAACATGACCGCAAGACAGTTGGTTAACCTCTGCATTTGGCTTGAATTCAGCCAAGCAGACTGAACACTCTTGTTTGGGACAGTCAAATGCGAACATTGAATCATAGCGTATCGCTGGTGTTCGGCTACGGAACTCCTCAATGTACGATTCTGACGGACTTTTATGACATTGAACTGAGTCTAAATGCTCCATGGAGAATTCTTCCCATGATGCAATGCGGATGCCAATGACAAGAAGCAGAGACCGAACAATCTCCTTCATAATTGAAATGGATATAGCTGTGTTTGCCAGAATTACACAGAGTACACCCGCATCAGCTGCACTGGAATATGTTGAAAGACCCATTTTGGACGTGGAACCTAATGGACAATTTCGATATATGGACTCAGCCAACGCGAGAATATAAAAAAATAAAGCAAGACTAATAGTCTCAGCACAGATTATCAGTTTGATACACATTCGTGTTATGCCAAATATAGTCTATTCTGGCAAAATAAAACTTGAAAGAAATAAGGAATGAAAATAAACCAATCTTCTCACTACTTGCTTTGTTTGTCTTTTGGGATGATAAAAGAAAACTGATCCTTCAACACTTCCAAGAACCCTTTTCCCCTTTTTATCCCTCCTTTTCTATGTAGCAAATCAAATTAGTGAATATATCTATAAAAGAAGGTTTTGAGACTTGATTCCTGGATGGAAAGCTAGTACATCCTTTAGGAAGAGAAATATAAAAAGCACTGGCAAACATGACTTCTGTTTTTTATATTGTTTTCTTGTTAATGTTATCACGCTTTGTCAAAATGAGATAAGAGAAACTTGAAGAATTAACATGTGCTTGCATTCAAGTCATCACTAGCACAGGAAGCTCATAGCTAAACATGTATTAATTGTCAGAAACAGATAAAAGTTAACATAATCAATAAGCAATTCTCTATGGCTTTTCAAGCTAAAATATTTACTAGAATATATGCACAAATTACCTTGTGATGTCTGTTAGAGTTGTTAAACTATGCACACTATTACAATATTTCCACAGGAGCTCAGGAAAGAGGATCTGCAAGCAAACAAAACAATCAGGTTGAAACGATTGTGCAAACTTTAAATCAAATGGTATTCTGATGCTGGCTAAGACAGGTGATGATATTTTAGTAGGTAAATTAGACAACAGAACTTCAGCAAAGAAGACAGTCATTGTCCAAAACCCATTCTTCCATTTCTCTTTATTCTACAATTATTTACTCAAAAAACCTTGAAATTTAAGCCATGTGATGCACATAAATTATGCCCTTTTTTTTGATACATCAAGAAAGAGGCCAAAGTTTCAAGAAATTCTAGAAAACAGCTCTTGGAATTGAAAATTTGAAAGGATCTTCCTCTGTATAACAGAAAAAAAACTCTCTAGAATTCATTATGAAAACAGATAACTTTATCATCCATCTAAAATTAAAAACAATCGGTACATATATATGAACTCTGGGAAAACATAAAAAGGTCCTAAATTATATAATAAAACAAAAGAACTTGAAAATATGAGATCTGTGATACATAATGATGAATTGAAACCCATCAACAAGTTCAACAAGTAAAACCCATATTTATTCCCAAAAGAGTATAATAAGAGAGACTTACAGATTGGATCAGCACAGAAGTTAAAGCCCTAGCAAATCAGGAAATTTCAGGGGTGTAAAAAGGAGAAATTGGACGGTGAAGAAGTGTTGACAACGGCGGATGATAATTGTCTTCGATCAAATTGATTTATACAATCAAAATCTCCAGACCCCACCACAAATTTCACTTTCTTCCCACCATGTCTTTTGCTTGTAGTACACTGTACACCGTAAAAGTCAACCTTTTTTCTGTCACTGTCTTTTTGGGTACTTTTAACATCTTTCAGTTGTTCTAGCTTCATCCACTGGGCCGAACGAGTAGGGTCACAAAAACAGTGGTCGTCCTCCCTTTCCAAGAACTACTTGGTAGGGCCGTTCTATACATGTACCCACTCAAATCAACATATAAAGCTCAACTCTAGATAGAAGTATATACTTCACAAGGTTGTGGTTAAGAGAAAGAAACAGACTACGTGACAGACTTACTCGGGTCGAAGGTGTCATGATTCGGGTTTTCATGTGTTGTGAATTGAATGGATAGACATAAGACAATTATAAGATCGTCCACTAAAGTGCAAAGGAACCAAAAAAATTAGTAAAGGAGCCACAATCTTCATGTTTGGTGAAAAAATTAAATCTCTATATGGATTTTCAAAAATTATAAAACATTGTGGGAGTAGTTGCCAGCCTTGCCCCTTAGCTCAGCCCTGAGAAAAATTGAGAACGTGTAAGAAAAACGATCTAGGTATGTATTAACTGTAGTTAAGAAAATCTGTAGAAAGTAATTTTATTATAAATGAAATATAATCAACAATATCAAGTAAACAAAAATAATTTTTTATTAATTTTCAATGACAATGACAAGGGAGAGGAAGGGCCAAGGGGTGAACACGCAGGGGCAGAGGAGGGAGGTCCCCCCGCCCTCCCAATTTTTTGACAATTTTTTTTTTTAATATTTTTTTGTATTTACCATTTTGTTCTCATATTGAGTAAAATTCTTAAACCCTACCGTCTTCACTCTTCAGTTCTCCTAAATTTCTAAAATTTCCTGATTCTTCTCCGGTTCTCTTCCGTTTTCACTCTTCAAAACCTGGGCTGCAGCGTCGTCTCTTCCCTTTTTTTCCTACGAGCTGCGGCGATCGATAGTCTTCTTCTCCCCTTTTTCCCGTTTTTACCTCGGCATATCTCCATGAATCTCCATGAAGACATTACCATCTTTTAAGTCTTCAACTAATGTACTTTAATTTATATTCCTTTGTTTCATTTCTCTATCACAAATTACCAACTTCCCTCATTTTAATAGATAATATTTTTATAAAAAAAATCAGGGACCCCCCATGGGCCCCCTCCCCTTCAACTCTAGGACCCCCTACTTCGACAGGCTGGCTCCGCCCATGTGAACACGTGCTACATTCTTGGAAAATAGGTGGCGTGAGGTAGGAATGAATAAGTTGCAACGAGAGGTGAGTATTGAGACAAGAGCGCGAAAGGAGATGGAGGTAGGGACATCAATGTGGTTCGCCGGTTGGCTCGGTTCGGGCGGCTTGAGAGTTTTTTTAAAAAAGAAAGGTTAAAAAAATAATTACAACCACCTACATTTGTGGGCAACAATATAAAAGAGGCAGTTTTTTTTTTTTGGAACGAGTGTTAAATTCTCCTATCGTCAACCAAAACGACGTCGTTTAAACATTTTCCCATTTGTTTTCATAATCCGTATTCCCTACGTCCTTTTCTACTCCATCTCCATGGCGGCACTAAGAAGCGCACTTTGAGCTTCCCTTTCGCTTCTCTTCCAGCTATCAAAATACATCGATAAAATTAACAAGAAATTAAAATTGGATAGGAGAAGAAGAATGAAAAGAATTTCTAAGAATGAGAATTTGGCTGCAATAGATGATACCGCTGAAAGATATTTTAAGGAGAAAGAGTATCTTTGTCTGAATAAAATGTCAAGATATCTAAATACAAGTTTATTTGAAAATGAATGACATGGATGAAATTGAAACATGTGCAAGGAAGAAAATGTAATAAAAAAAAAATCGCGCAAGGAAGAAAATGTAATAATAATAAAATAAAAAAAAAAAATCATTCGTGTCTCCGTGTCTTCATGCGCGCGCATGAGTTTTTTTTTTTTACTACATTGAGACACATAAATCATAATAGATATTCTTGTTTTTTTAGATATGCAATGAGCAAATAACTATATTGTAATAAAATGTAAGTAAAATTCTTTTTCTATATTTCATCACTACAACATAAAAAGGGACAAAATGACGCGATTTTTGAAATTATTACTGAATTATTATTATTATTATTATTTTGTCAAATATTGAATTTTAATTATTTTTTTGCCACCACCGGGGGACATTGCCCCCATACACCCATGAGAGGTGATGCTCCATCGACATGACCGATCAGGTCGATCACCATTTGGGGCGTTGCCCCGAACCCCATCCCATCGACCGCAACCTCGATGTTGCCCCCGCTACCCATGTTTGTTTTAATGTCATTGTACTAATGTCATCCTTCTTATTAACATATTCATTATCATATTCACTGAGCTGATATTCATATCTTTTGATTTATATTAGTTGTTTATGATGAATAATTTCTCTTTTTGTNCATCGACCGCAACCTCGATGTTGCCCCCGCTACCCATGTTTGTTTTAATGTCATTGTACTAATGTCATCCTTCTTATTAACATATTCATTAACATATTCACTGAGCTGATATTCATATCTTTTGATTTATATTAGTTGTTTATGATGAATAATTTCTCTTTTTGTTTCTAACTTTTGTTTTTGCATTTTTCGTTGAAACTTTCTAGTTTTCTATTGAAAAGTTTTGTTAAATAAAATTTAATTAGTGATGTCTCCAAAAATAATCGAAAATCAGTCAACACTATTACGTAACCAACTATATTACGGCACTTGCGTCACACGTGGGTCTCACTAGTATTAAAAAAACCGAGTTGGATCGGCTCGTCGAGCCTAAATTTTTTGGCCGAGCTTTTGCTCGGCTCAGACAAAAAAAAAGTCCGAACTATTTTACTCGAGTCGAGCCCGAGCTTCGAGTTGTAGCCCGTGGCTCGGCTCGTTGACACCTCTAGATGGAGGTGGACATCTGGTGGGATAGGTTATAACCGGGGATGGAGCTTGAAAGGTTGCAACCAATTCCATAAAATTGGTAGATATGATTGACAAAGATCTCGTGAAAAAAAGTACAAAAGCTCGGAAATTTATCGCGATATTTAATATTTATTTCATTTTTCGAACGACACAACGAAGAATAGTTAGAAACTTGACACAATATGTTGACATACTCTAACAACAAGAACAATTAATTTTTGCACGTTTTCAATCATGTTTAAAATAAGAAGCACACAGATAAGTTCACGTTTTGATGGGTGGAAAAAGAGAGTATTGGACATTACATTTTTATGCATGCTCTCAACCCTTCTGGATTACTAGGTTCAAATATGGACAAGATCCTTTCCAAGATGAAAATTTCATCCTTTGTCATGCTATTTACCATATGTTAAGATTGTAGGAATAGATAAAAGATGGACATTGGAATTTTTCTCCAATAATCATTATATTAGTTGTATTAATCGAGTTTAGCCAGGTGGAAACACTGTTTAATCCACTGTGACAATTAACGACAATACTACGTCGAGTGATCATTTGTGAAACGATTATAACCCTCAAAGTATTAATGACGTAAGAAAAATACTGTAATGACCAATTTGAGGCAGTGACAACTGGTGAAAAACAATAGATAAATTACAATAGCAAGGTGCTTCTGCATTAAATGTTGACAAATTTCTGTACATGGGCTAGCTGACCTGCTAAATATCAAAATGATGATTCTTCAATCTTCACAAATGAAGCTGCTGTGTCCACCAATTAGAGATGCTAATCAAACATGAGCAAAAACAAATTATTTTGTTCTCTCTGAACTTGAAGGTATGGCATTTTGAATCTCCTCGACGAAATGCAGGAGTTGGCTCCCTCGACATACCCTCTACTACCCTGTATACAGCCATACAATTTTTCATTCATTACACGAATCAAAAAGTGCACACCATCCATTTGCAAGAGCAAGATATATACACTCAGCAGCTTTGTGTTTTGCTTAATGGATCATAATCATAAGCATCCCCTGCCTTCACAAACCGTCCCTTTACACGCCTTCTTACATCTGCTCTTGACTTGCGAGATTCGTATCTCACTCTCTTCTCGAATCTGTTAAAGCATTATATTTAGAAGACAATATATTAGGAAGTTGAAAAGTGACAAGACTCAACAAGTGTTCCTACATAGACTAATCCCTATACACAGTTAAACAAAACATCATTATGTACCTGAAGTTTTGAGTTAAAATAAATAAATAAAAAAAGAAAAAAAAGAAAAAAAAAAAAAGCTGCTTGCCAACCCCCACCCACTCGTGCTATTTACGTGCTGTGCCACAGCCACCATCCCCACTGCCAACACACCTTGACAAAAGGAGTGACACTTCTTGGGGCCTAGCACCAACATCTGCCTAACAAGGCTTTTCGGCAATTTCATATATTAGAGGGTATGGTTCCCTCTTACAATCCATGGCTCCTGTTAAAGTTGCTAGAGAAACGCTAAGTTCAGTTTTTACAAAAAGCTATTAAATGAAAAGACTTAACCCGTAGTAATTGTTCTAGAAATGGCTTTATAGTGATGCACCTGTTCCAAATGGAATACCTCCACATATTGAGAGAATTCAAATTATTGCAAGCGGATCAAATTAGATTGGATCTTCTAAATTTAGCACTCTAATTCTAATTCATGATTGAAGGCAGCTGGGAAAACTGAGGGTGGGGGTGGGGGTGGATGGGGTTGCAGGACTGGAAGGCTGATGGTGAAGGTGGGTGTTGATATCGGCAGAATGCAGAGATAGCAGGAAAAGGTGCAGGAATAACAGAGAAGGTGGCGAAGTTGTGGTCGCAAGACAGGGCAACAGTCACAACAGTGATATTTGAATTTGTTTCTTTTTTTATATATACAATTGCTCTTTCTTTTAAATTAGGTTTCCACAATTTACTCTTCAAAAAGTGAGTCATGCAAGACACGTGAAATTTTAACTGTCAAACATACAGAATCTATCCACTGGGGATCCAAGTAGCAAGTGCTACAAAATTGAATTGTTGGGAACCCAAATACAACACAGAAGGTCAAGGATCTACTTCCTCTATTTTGCATAGGTTGGGTAACCCAGCTGTAATTTTTCCTTTATTTATTAACATTAAAAGAGTATGTTTAACTGACTCCCTTCTCCTTTTCTGGTTTACTCCTCCTCCCTGCCGCTTTTCGCTCTTCTTCCTATCACCTTGAATTTTTCCTCATTTCCGTTTTTCCTTTGTCTTATAAACCTGACATCCCTCTCCCTATTCATTTCCTTTTCTAGCACTCCACAAGATTCCTACATCATTTTCCCTTTTCCACTTCATCCGACTAGTTTATAAGAGCACTTCATTAGATCCTTCACTTTTCATCAATAAAAAATGTTGTCCTGCATTAACTCAATTAGTTTCCCATGTCCTTTTCTCATTCAATGACGTTTGGTTCATTTTTTATTTTTTTTCTCGTTACTCTGATTTTTGTTATTGTTTCATATTTAATGAGAACGGTTTATTCTTTTTACCTCTCTCCAATGTTGTTTTGTTTCTTACAATATCAACCAACATTTGATCTTCGTAAACAGTAACCAAGAGGGCCATGGATATCTTACTTGCGCATCTTCTTCTTCTCTTTGTAACGCATTACAGCATCACTTCGGCTAGAAGAATATGTAGAACTTTCAGGACCCAGAGGACGCCGTGGTGGTTCTACGCAATCCTGATAGTCTCCAGTTACGCCCTCTCCGGTGAGGCCAGAGTGTGCTTGCCTTGAAAAACATAATTTTGGTTCAGTCCAGCAGCTTATTATAGAATCAGCAGATGCTGCATTGCTGCATGCTGGTTGTGCCGCATTCAACCTTCCAACTGATGATCCCTAGTAAGAGATGAATAAAACTAGGTGAATTAGACATTTCGACATGATCCTACTGAGTTGATAAATTATAACAAAGAATCTCAATTTCAGCAAGTTTTTGATCATGGAGAGCAAGACTGCGACAAAGTCCTGCAGTGAAAGTGCTGCCTTAGCTTACCCTCATTTTCAGCAATTGTCCTCAAAGCCCAGGGGATTTCAAAACTTTGGTCTAAATCCAACCTAAAGAAGTAGAGGATCCGATGACAATTGATTGGGCAGACTTCTTATATTTGGTTAGAAATGGTGCAGAGATTACAATGGCTTCGCCTATGGATACTATACAGCACATTTTTGCTGACATTAGGGATTCGGAAGAAAAAGCTTTCGATTATCGATTTCTGAGGACAAAGCTAGGCTATACGTGGAAACCGTATGATATCAATATTTGAACTATGAGACTTTATTTCTATGGTATAATGATTCAAAAAATAACCTAACTATTCAAATGGCAGAATTCCATTGTATCTGAAATGGTTAAAGAACAAATGAAAAGATTTTATATAGTTCATACATCGGATATCATTCCAAAATACTGGGCAGGTGCCCTGTAACCTAGTCCAAGTTTTGGGTATTCAAGGGTACTTTACACGTTTAGAAGAGAAAGTAATGTAGCCACTGATAATTGCTGGAGTTTCATATGCTTCTGAAATACTCACCTTTCACCCCTCTTCCCGTACTTTCTTTCCTTTCCTTTTCTATTTCCTTTTTATTCTCTCTTCTTTGAGAAAAAGTAAATTTCCATATATCAAACAACATGTTACTCCATGTACAAATATTGATCTTGTGGCTAAGTGAAAGAAGGTGAACAGCACAACATATAATCGTGAATAACTAGACTGCCTTGTTTTTCTCAGCACTTCATTCCTTTAGGAAAAAAGCATAGGATAGTTAATGCTTTGCCAACTATTCTCTATTTTCCAATCGCTGTTGATCCAAGGCTCGGACAATGACAAGTTTACCACTAGTCTTTAGTCAAACGAGAGAAAACATCACGCAGGCACAAGTTATTCTCATTCGTCACTCTTAACCTTTAAAAAAAACCCAGACAACAATGATTAAACTTGATTGTGATCCTTGTCCCAAAACCCACCCATATCCACCAAATAAAGACCCCTCTGAATCCCACTCTTATGCGTAATGTGTTTTCTCATTTGAATTTCCTAGCCAATCTGAAGATATATATCTTTAAGCAGGTATTCATTAATACAGGTATGAAAAAATGTTGTGATGGAGCTTGCTGACTTCAGCACAGCTTGATGTCAGATTCACGGTTTTAATATCTTCACATGGATAATAGTTATTGAGCAGATAAATAGAGAATCGTGGTAATACAGCAGATTGAATAAGCAACCTAAGTTAACAGCGTGTTGTTAAGTTTCTGAAACGGAGAGTTGATGCTGATGAAGAAAATAGACATAGAGTTTGGCATTGAGTAGGCAGTGGTATTGAAGCATAGCAATGGACATCCAACAAGATGACTAACTTAAGCAATACTTAAAAAGTTGATTCTTTCTCAGAAAGAGAGAAGCACACATGCACAAACATATATATGTGTACATATATATATACACAGGAGAGAGAGAGAGAGAAGTAGGTTCAATAACTAAGTTCCAGTCGAAGATTAATCGATTCATAAGAACTTAGTAACTAAAATTAAGTCAAAGCACCAAGAACTGTGAAGATTATAGTAATCCTAAGGGGCATGGCAATGGTTTAATAGTGCAATGACTATAATATGATGCAAAGTTCATGTTTTGGTTCAGTGAGTCCAGTGGACTGAATAACTGGAGAGGTGATGGCTAATTGCTAAAGTAGAAATGAAGAAATGATGATATGCATTCAGTAAAAGGACTATGCAACACAGACACAAACTGAAGATAAATGACTTTTCCTCATTGGAGAATAAAAGGCCATGACAATGAGTCTATGATAGCTGTAGCAGCAAGTGATTGGTTGGCATACTGCAGAACTTTGATTTTGTTTTAAGGGCAAACAATCTATCGACATAAGTGTGATTACAACTGTGGTAACCCTCACACTTCATATAATAATGACATCACAAAAAACTGCCCATCCCCACAACATGGATCTGAGAACCTTTTCTTTTATCCACAATTATTGAAAAAAGATATAAACACAGATTCTATCACAGGCATAATATCATCTAATTTATCAAGTTTGAATTTGCCAATTGAAACATAGCCCATTCACGACACCACATATGCACCTAAATTTCAAGTCTCTTCGATCTCCATTCTGCCCAACATCACATGATCAGCTTTTTACATACTTATTCTTTTGGAACTTATTCGATCTAAACAAATTTCCAAGTAATAGTTCGGAAAGTGCTTAGTTCTCATGCCATGCATGTTAGTCTCTCTTTAATGTAGTATTGAAACTTGAAACTATAGTAAAATAAACATAAATAGTTGATGTTTTGAAAACCAATTACGGACAATAGAGCAGTTTAGGGAATTGTTTTATTTGACATTGTATACTTGGTTTAATACTGCGGCCACTAGGCATATTGATGGGCTGCCTGATTTCATTTTTTTTTCCTTATTTAAGTTGATAATACACTTCCCGTGTATTATTAAAAAAAAAAAAAAAAACCATAATAGAACTACACCATGGACTAGATCTATTTAAATTTCAACATGAGCACATTATCTTTCTTTTTCAGGCACACTCTTAACATTTTTTGTTTTCTAAAAGTATTTGACAAGAATGATACAAGTACATCAACCCCAAGACCCTTCAACTACATTTTCTAATGTTCCGAACTTCATTTCTTGTAACTCCTAATCTCAATCATGTGAAATCGACATTGGAGGATCATGGTGAAGGTGAAATTTTTCAGCAACAATTCAAAATAATAATAATAATGATGATAACAATAATAATAAATAATAACTAAATGATATGTTTCTTTATTACTAAATTGCAATGGTCACATGCATGAGATAGTATCCCATTTTGAGAATTACCTCAGCTGCATAAGCACCCTGACAGTTGGAGACAGACATGTCCTGCGTCCTAAATAATCCATCAATCCCGTCGTTGTCAAAGAGCTGTTCAGTATTATAAAGAGCTGCACTGATAAGTTCTTCATAGTTCTCAATATCCAAGTCAACTTCATCCATATTGAAATTATCATAGAAACCATCTCCCTCGTGATACACAGGTCCTTTTGTTCCAGGGAAGACCTGCAAAAGTGTAACAACGACATTTTTAATGTTTGCATGAAAACAGAGTAAAAAATAAATGACTGATAATCATGATTCCCTTCATCTCTACAAGTTGCTGCTCCTCTCAGGGAAACATGAAGAGCTTAATCCATTTTAGTTTCAATTCTACAAATGATAAATCTACGGGCTGAAGTACATACTATCAAATACTTTCATATTAGTCACTTTGTCCTTTGTATCTCCTAGTTTTTCTTTTACTAATTACAACCAACACGTTCTATCTTTGATTGGTAATCAGAAGCAAGGAGCAAGAATTCTTCCAGGCGTAGCGAACAAAATATGTATCAGGCTTTTTCATTGGCAATCGTAAGTACTGACATGTTAGGAACGCAATATCGATTAATTTCTAATATGCATATTCAAGGGCCATTAGCTTTATAAAAAAAAAAAAAAAAATAGGTACAAATACAATAATTTACTTTCAGTCAGGAGAAGATGATTGTGCCTAAAACAACTTGGAGTTGAAACGGTTCTATAGAATATTATATCATGCTATTTTTCGTATGAGTTAGATTTTAGAAGAGAATCTTGTATTTTCGCACTGAATCCCAAAATTCTAATCTAAAATTCTTGAGGCATCGTCTTGCAAACTACTTGCAACAGGGCAGAGAAGAAAGACCATAAAATCTCCAGTAGAAAAAGAAACAAGCCCAACATTGTTCAAGAAACAAGAGCAGCATTGTTCTAGAAGTCGAGATTATTTATTTATTTATTTACATTCTTTCCAGGAGTGGAAGTCACTAGTTGAGGGTTTCATTATCCTTAAATTACCTAACTATTCTGATATGTACTAGAATGCCACAATACAACAGGCCAAGAAGCAAGGCTAAGCCCCGGTTCGATGGCCATTATAAAGAGAAATTGGGGGAAAATGATGTTTTGAATAGTGATTTTCTGGATATTGCGTGGTTAAAAAGTAGGGAAAACTTTTGGGTTTAAGAAGAAATATTTTATTGTGTGAATGTTTGGTCGAAAATGAAAATGAGAAATAAAGAGTTCTGAAATAAAGGGTTCTATAATAAAGAGAGTCAAATAGGGGAGAAGTATAAATTTGCATGGACAGTTCACGATGGCAAGATTCAAGCAACGTGGAGTAGGGCAGCAGCCAACTAGGTCATATGAGACGACATACTAGTAGCTCTGCTGTTCTCCCTACGTCTCAGGAATGTTCATCAGAGTACATCAAATTGATGAAATTTGACAGGATAAATAGAAAATTAAGTTCTATATCTCTTCAAAACAAATGTTATGGAATAGTTTGCTACCGTGGCCAAAGCAGGATTAGAAGATCCAGCTCGCTGTTCTGTGTTATGTAGCTTCGGGTCAAACAAAGGCACTTGTGATCCCATCCAAACAGTTGATTCGTTGACATCCATATTGTTAAAGCCACTAGCTTCCATTACAACAGATGCATCTTGAATACCATTCTTTTCTTGGGAACCTTGGCAATCAATCAGCCGATTACCAGTGACGCTCATTGAACCCATCCCCTGCTCACAAGTGGTCTCTCCAACTGAAGGGGAATCTAACAAAAATGACCAGACTGCAGAAAGTTCTGCAGCTGAAGGGCAACCAGAGTAACAATTAATCGGTTGTCTCTTGTGTGTAGCACTTGTATCCGAACCAGAATGCCCAGTCCAATCACAATTCTGACAAAGAGATACCCTCTCCTCAATACATCTGACACATGCTGGTTGGGTGTTGCATCTTTCACACACAAGTGTCCTTGAATGACGTCTTGAAAGGGCATTAGCAGAATGGACACTATGATCACATGACAAACATAAGCTAGCTGCATCGGACCTACAATATACAGTGGATCTTTGCTCCGCACAGAAATCACATAGTCGACCCATGCTTCGATTAATTCTTATTCTCAATCAAACTTCTCCCTTCAACACTGCATTTTTCAAACGTTCAGCCAAACAATTGAATCGAACTGACAAAAAGCAGATCTTTAGAAGATCATAAACAAGTTGTTTTACAGGGAGACGATTGAAGTAGAAGAACATCCCGGCACTTTCTTCATTGTTTGGTGAACGAGTCTACATTAACAGGTGAAAACGAATATTGTGACAAAAGGAAATAATAAACTATGAGCATCAGCAGAGAAAACTATTTGAAAATAATAAATTTAACTATGTGCTACCTTCTACATAATGACAGGATAAAGAAGAGTACTGGGGTTGGCCCCAGAATGAAATTTACCTTCTTAAAACAGTGAAAGAAAGGGGGTTGCAAGCCAAAATATGATTAATTAAAACTCCCACTCTAACAGACCAAATTTTCTGTTGATATGTTATATTATTATAACAAAATAAGTAATAAAGGAATAACAAAACCTATTGAGAATAAAAAGGGGGAAAGGTATTCCAACATGTTGGGAATCTAGAATCAAGAATAAACTGGCCAGGAATAAAATCAATAACACGGTGCATTTAACTTTTTTTTACACAAAATCAGTAATTAAATCATGCACGGGAACATTTGGGGAAAAGAAATTCAAGCATCAGCAAAGAACGTAATTGAGAGTTTTATTCTCCAGAAAATTTAACAATTCAAACTGAAATATCCAAGGAGAAGCAAAACGAAAACTCCAAGGCACCAAAAGTTGGATTCCCCAACAATTTATCTCAAAGAGCTAAAATTATTAAGCAACCCACAAAGAAAAGCAAACCCATTTCCCAAAAAGGTCTGAATTTACCTAATTTAACAGGGAGGGCAGTCAAGCCACAAAGTAGTAAACCAGGAAACCAAGGTTGAGAGGCTTTTCTTAGCAAGTTTCATGCACACATAAACCCTAAACACAGAAAAGATCTGACCTTTCCAGAAGTGATTCTCTCTTTTTCTCTTTATGTATATGAGATAATTCGCAGATAAAGGTAGGGTGGTAGGTACTGCGCATCTTCTTGCTCCGTTGAACTGTGAATTCTGACAAAACATTCAAAAATAAAATAATGATCAAAAGGGATAAAAAGTGCAAGAGAAAGAGAGAATCGGATTTGACGTGGCACCTGTCCTTTTCATGAAATGGAAAAGTTAGCTATACTACACGATCTAATTGCCATAAAATTTGACATTATCTCAACCTTTTAATCTAGAAGGGTTGGTTCATCAATTTAGTGGATCCCACACATTCATGAGTGTTGATAAAATATAAAGAAACAGATCTGTACAAACTGGATTATTCTTTAATCGGTTTTGCTATCGGTACATGAAGGTATATATAGGGGTGTACACTCCTTTCATATGAAGGTGGGATCCACTTGAATAAAAAAATATTTTATACAAGTGGGTCCTACTTCCACGTAAGTGGAATGTACACCATTATGTACAATTCTTGATGCACAAGTAGTATTTTTCTTCTTTAATGAGTTAATCTAATTATTTACTGTGTGAAATTATGTCAAATTTTATGTAACTTTATTCTATGCCCATGTGGCTACGTACGTACAGCTTTTTTGAAAGTTAAGTAGTCTATGGGCCCTCTTCACCCACAAAAAGGTGGTCATTTAACTTATTTGGGTCAAATATGTCAAGAATAAATTTTGACACATATTTTTAAAAAATACATTCTCAATCATACATTGTTCATTAAAATAATATTTTTTATCATATTAATAATTTTTTCTTATTTTTTAATCACACATTTTCCATCATATCAGTATTTAAAATACATTTTTTTTTTCAATAATATCAATCAAACACCCCCTTATGTCAATTATATTCACGCTACAAATTTTTTGTTAACTGTATTACATTTTATTTGTAATTGAAATCCTTAAATTTTTATTTTTTACACTTGTATCTTCAACTTTTTTGTCATATTTTTTTCTTTGAGCTTCAATTAATTATTACATCTAATATTTAACTATATATATATATATATTTATCCAAATCACATGTTAACGTGAGAAATATGTTTTGTCAAACTTATGTAAGTATAGTTTGTCTCGCATATTTAAAAATGCGAACGACAAATAATTTTTTTTGCTTAGCCATATTTGAAAATCATTATTTGGCAAAAATAAAATTTTATATAGTAATTTTTAGGAGAATATGTGATTAAAAAGTAAAGAAAAAATTTAGATTTATGTGCAGATTATTTTATTATGTAAATGTGGTTAAAAATGAGCATGTAAAAAAAAATAGTTTTCAAATAATTGTTGTAAAACATGGGCTTCATCATAACAGATTTTTTGGTCATCATCTGGAACAAGATATGTTAATTAAAACAAGGTTGAGAAAAAAATGCGATGAAAAAAGTTGAAAGCATGGATACAAAAGTGAAAAATAGTTAAGGACCTTCATTTTAATTATAACTTGATGTAGTTAATAAAAGGGTAATGCTTCTTGTACAAAATCTTGTACAAAGGGGTGTCCAAAATGGCCACTTGGACACCNGGGGCCCAGCCGACCCTCCAATAGGGGGTGTCCAAGTGGCCATTTTGGACACCCCTTTGTACAAGGTTTTGTACCTATAGCACATCCCTTTATAAAAATCAACTTTGCTGCTCGTACAGGGACCTGCTTGACAAGTCTCTTATAGGCCCCTCACACGTGGGGCCCGCGCTTATTATTATTTTTAAACAATAGTGGGGCCCACCATTGTGTATGTCCTGAAGGGACCTGTCAAGCAGGTCCCTGCACAAGCAACATTTTTGAATAAAAATCGTGGAGTGGATATACTTGCCCATCTTTATTGTCATTCATCGTTAATAATGATTATTCAGTTGACAATTCATGAATTTACCAATATTGGATTCACGTGGAAGAGGAAGCACTGAAAAATTGAATTGTCAATTTTTTTCATCATGAAATAAATAAACTAATTATAAGTGATAATTTTATATCAGAATTTATCAACTAGATTATTTTGAAAAATGTGTGATATTTGATTGTTTAATATTTATTGTATTATTACTATTTCATTA
>CAIGRS010320534.1:0-20311 GCA_903798395.1 Fraxinus floribunda | reverse complement strand
GTCGAAACCAACCCAAACTGAACCGCGCCCAGCCATATTTTTGACTATAAAATAAGTAGTGTGACTTATAAATTTTATGATTTGTGACTGATGAACAAATTGTGACTTTTAAATTTTTAACTTGTGACTGATGAACAAATTGTGACCTATGAAAATTTTGAATTGTGATTTAAACTTTTTTAAATTGTGACCAAATTGCATAGATCTCGGACCTTAATATATATTTGTCGGAGTTGGAACACTTGCTAGAATAAAGTGGCGGCATAAAGGTCATCAGAATAGTCGTCGGAATTGGAGCAATCGTCGGAAAAGAATTGTGATCGAAACTGTAGCCGAAATAGTCTCGGAGCGGTAGCTGTAGGGGTGGTGGTGGAAGTGGAAGTGGAAGTGGGGTGGGGGTAATTATGTTATATTAGAATTAAATATGTAATAATAAATTGATTTATTATTTCATAAATAAAAATTTTAAAAACCTGATTTTTGAAATTTGAAATTTGTTTTTGTATTTTAAAATGGTATAAAGTAAAAACTTGAGATATGTATTGTTCCATTTAAAATATATAAAAACTAAATAAATAAGTAAACGAGGGAAATGGCGATGTTTTAATCCTGATATAATTTCCTTCTTGCCGCCACCCTCAAAAAATCCTCGAAAAAGTGGGGACATGGAAGGCTCCGTCCTGACTAATTTCATTGTCATCCCTATATTTTGCATTACATTAACAAATTTAAAACATTTAACTTCTTTCTTATTATATACCTACTATAAAATTATTTTCATAAAAGCATTTAACTTGTCGTCCCATCTGAAGTTTGTGTTAGTTTGATGTCGAAGTAGACATATAAATCATAACCAATAGAATTATATAACAAAATATTTATTTATTCTCTTGTTTAGTTAGTCGAGTTCAACATATTAAATATGGTATAGTTAACTAAATATGAAATCGATTTCGTCATTTCAATACAAGTCTTTGGACATAATTTATTCGGTCCAACATCTGCTTTCCCCCCTCTTCATTATAGTTTAAGCCCCCGTTTGTTTCGTGTTATTTTGTACGTGAAAATGAAATTTTTGACCCCTTTTTTTTTCGAAAAGTGGTCCCATTATGTGACATGGTAGTTAAAGATTGCGGTTGATCCATTTTGCAACGGTAAAAATTCTTCTAATAATGTGAAACAAACATGGGCTAAAATGTAAAATCTTTAGATCACAATTATAGTTGAAACACTAATGTCTTGTGCAAGAAGTTGTACATTTTAATATAAAATGCATGAAGTTATATTTTGATGGTTGGGCCATTAGTAGAGTAGCATTTGTTAGTTTAAGAAGAGTAATGTTATTTAGCACCACTAGTGTTAAAACACTAATTTGTTGGTAATAATGTAGCATTAAATGAGAGATACAATTAAATGAACGGTTCCGCTTGGGGTACACCAAGGGATCCATCCGGGTGTCCATAATGGACACCCGGCGGCTCCCTATTGGAGGGAGTGCCGGCGGGCCCTTGGTGTACAAGTAGCATTTTTCTCAATTTCATGATCAAAGTTTTACCCAAAAAAAGTGTTAATGAATCATCGAAAGGGATGTGCTTAAACTCGTAAGGGAGTTACATTCGAGAGTAACCCAACCTTTGTGATTGGAGATCCCATGAAGAAGGTTCAATGTGGTATGAACAACCTGCACTACTTGACTGTAATAGCACTATGATTGTGATGTTAAGAAGGGTTTAACCCTAAATGAGAGTCGAGGCGGGAATTCTCGCGAAGTATGGATCACACGCATCCTTGGAGGATTCACCCATGTAAGAGTGTTATGAGGTTGTAGCTATGGAATTGGGCTATTCTCTAGAGATTCTTACTAGAATCAAGATAAGAGCGCATGGTCATTAACAATACTACCCTCTATGAACGGAGCCTAAATCGATATTGTGTGTGGAACAATTGAAATTTGACCAAAGTGACATAATTCAAGGCTCGGTACATTATGATTCCATCAAATGAAAATTGTTATCACTAAGTCAAGTTCAAGTCCAAAAGATACCTATACATATTACACAGTATAATATTGCCGCTATATACATATATAAGATTATTTTTGAAAGTTTAAAAAACTTGTGGGGGATTGTTGAAAATAAGTTTTAAAACTTTCAAATTAAAAATTAAAATTTCAGTTTCTTGCAATTTAATTTATCAGTTTTCTTATTTTAATTTTCAGATTTACTACAAAATTTAATCTCTTTACTTTATTTGTAACATATATTTAATTTGATTAAGTGTTGGAAGTTTTCTACTATAAAAATGGGTGGATTTTCCATTGTTTTACAGACAACAAAACAAACATCTGAAAAGTATTCTCTAATCATTTCATATTATATTTTCTTTGATAATTTTTGCAATTAATAAGGGCTCGTTCTTTCTCCCCATGTGGTCGTGTTCATGTAGAGGCGGACGCAAAACTGTAAAGTCAGGGGACACAATCGAACTTGCAAAAAAGTTTGGAGAAATTTTACAATCGAAAATTAACGTCCAAAAAAATCATACACCATGTAATTTTGTATCTAAAAATTTTCATGGAATATGACTTTTTCGGATGTAAAATCTCGAAAATTTTTGATATCATATTTCATATAAAATTTCCTAATAAAATGATGAAAATTATATTGAGATATTTGTATCGCAAAAATAATTAATGTTAATGAAATAATTGAGTTTTTTTTAAAAAAAGAATTCGAGTTAGATGTCTTTCTTCAAGACTCGTGTCTAACGTATTTTTAACTATTTTCGATATACGTTTGGACTAATGTAGTTTTCGAAATAAGATTTGAGATAATATAAGCAATTTGTAGATTGGATTAGCGTATAATCGTCGGAATTTTTTTAAAATTAGCATGTTATCGAAATTCAAATTTATTGTGATTTTGCCTTTGTTTGGTGGAGATTAAAATCAGTTTTTTTAGTAAATTTTGATAAAAGTTAAACAGTTATGGATTTTATGAAATATGTTATTAAAATTAATTGTTAACTTTGATTTAGATTAAAATTTAGATTTTAATCGATACCAAATATAATTTTTAAAAAAAATCTCAAAAGTTGGGGGGCGTGCACTGAGGGTCCTGGGGGGGGACCCCCCAGTCCGCCCTTGTGTTCATGGAAGGAGAACTTATTGCGAGCTATAAGAGTTTTATCTTGGAGCCTTACATTGCCGAAAGTATGCGCACGAAAGAGAGGCTGCACAACTTCAAGACAACGTTTATCGCGACTCTCTTATGTCAGTTTTTATAACTCTATTTACATATTTATATTATTTAATTCATACTTATAGATGATAATTTATTATACAAATCACGTAATTTTTAAAACAATTGTTTCCTTAATTTATCGGTAATCGGTGCAATCTCCATTTGTTCTACTAAGATAAGAACGCATCAATCTTATAAACAGAATTTTCTTCAACTCTATGCAGAGTATGTCTTAACCACTCAAGATGTTTTTAGTATGCCGCATGTCTATCTGGAAAGGATTGGTGTCGGTTAAAAATCAAGCCAACATTAATGGTTCTAATGATGAAAAGGAATAAGAATTTTTCCACGAAAAGTAGAAGTAACTCCATTAAAAAGAGAATGATCAAGAAAATCTGCTAAAGTCCCTAGTAGAACAATTAGCTTTTTGACAAACTGAAAAAGCTAAACCCCACACAAAGTTTCCTTTTGACAAGATTCCGCAAACTTGAGATCATGCAGAAAGACAGTTCAGATCAGAAAAAGACTAAATTATATTATACAAACATAATTGATTAATTAAATCCACATGTAGAGAATTACATAGCAAGAACAACAGATATGGATTATTTTCCATGAGAAATTTGGGTGGGTAAATTTGAGGCTCTAGAGTCTAAAGGCAGTTCCAGTAAGTGGGGTACACCACGCCAAAGAATCAAGTTCTTGACCTTTGTGCTACGTTTGATAGAGGAATTAGATAGTACTAAATAATATTGTCTAGTCTCGTCCTCGTCCTCGTCCCGTACTATGTACATCTTATTAACCTGCAGGCCGGCTCCTCTTTTGACCAGCTATTCCATCTGATTTAAGGGCACCATTGGAATCCCCTTCAGATGAAGCATCCATGGATTTGGTGAAATTTGTTGAAAGATCAGCATAAAGATCTGCCACATTTCTGATATTATTATTGAGGTCTCTGATCAGACCTACATTTCTGCTCAAATTATCAGGCATTTTGGATTCATGGTTCTTATTAATCTCATTGATTAACAGGCTGTTCTGATCAAATATCTTCTGTACTTGGACAAAACTTTTCTGAAATGTATGTACAATTTTGCTATCCAACTGTGTACCATTACCAAAGCCTGAAAATGTATCCCCCTCCATTCCTGAGTACAATCAAAGCAAAGGAGATGCTGCACAAGAAAGACACCCACCCAAACAAACAAGAAATTAACATAAAGAATAAAAAGACATCAGTAACCTTGAACCCTTCTTAAAAGAGAAACACAAAAGAGAATGGAAATCGGAAAGAAGTAAAGCATACACATAGATTATAGTAATCCAAAGTTTCACTATGCCCCTCACACGCCCAAGAAGTTCACCCCTAATTTAAGAGTTACCTTCACTTGTCGCCTCTCACATGCCCAAAAATGACATCTTAAAAGGTTGGCCTAATATATGTAAAGACAATAGCCATAAGGTCAATCTACAATCAATGAGATAAATTTATAGTATTGTTAAGCTCTGTAACATGGAACACAAGACGATTTTATTATCAGAAAAAAAGAACATGACAAGAAAGCACAATCTAATATTTTTATATTGGTTTTAAGAAATGCTTATCATCATATCTTCTAGTGTGTGCTTACTTATATTAACTAAATTCCCAGACAAAACATGATAAGATTTTGAATTGTTTATACACAATATGTGCACTATAAGAGACAAGCTCTGAAGTTGATATCAATGCCACCCTCTAATTAGCTACATCTTTTAAAGAAAGGAACCGTATTTATAGATTAGTTATTCTATATTAATGATTTAATAATTATCATTAATGTACTAGTATTATTATTATTTCTCAATTATTATATGGGTTATGATGATGAGTTGTGAAAAAGTTGATCCCATTTCCATAAGAGGGAACATCTTTTACTATGTATTTAGGAAAACCCACCTAAAGGTTAAGCTTAGAATTCCAAAGAAGAATTTCAAAACCCAAAAAACCAGTCAATGATGCCCACAACTCTAAAAAATAAGGAATCATCGCCAAAAATCATTGGACATATTATCATGATCATAAAAAAAACAAAAAAAAAAAAAGAATCGCACATATTTAGGATCATTTGACAAGGCTTGTGATTCTTATAGAAAAGCTTCATAAAGAAGTTACATTAGTCTGCTTTATTTAGCCCCTGTTTGAGCCAAATTATTGTAGAACGAGAATGAAAAATATAGTCGTTATTGAGGCCTACGCAAGAAATAAAAAATTTAATTTTAAGTGTTGATTTAATGGATAAGGTCATATTTTCATTTTAATGAAATAATAATGTAAATCAAACAGGTCTTAAAAACTCTTTAAAAATTAATCAAAATGTTCAAAAATAACTTTTTAGTATCAAAAACATTTTATGACATTTCAAAAGTTATGTCAAGTGGACATTTAATATAACACAATACATTTTTCCTTTTAATTCATGTAAATTCTAATCTAATTCATCGAATCAAACGCATACCAATGGAATATTCTCCAATTAAATAAAAGATAAGTTACTACTGAAAACTTTAGGGAGCTGGTAAAAAAAATAAAAAAATAACCATTTCTGGTAAAATGGAAAAAAAGGCTTTTGTTCAAAATCCTGAAAAAGATTAAGCAGCAAGGACGAAATTGGAAATTCAAATGTTGGATCCCGTACTAAAAAGAAAGAATTTCAGTTGCAGACAGGATAGTGTTCTTAAAATAGAAAAAAAATAAAAATAAAAAAAATACAGAAACTTAGAAATAACCCGTTGAAGAAAACGATGAATCAAAATCAATTATACCAAAACAGATCCAAATTAGTAAATAAATATTATAACTACAGTCTACAATTTCTACAGAAATTCAGCAAGTTTTTCCAAAATACACAGAGAGAGAAAAACGAAAATGGAGTTGAAGAGGACATATATACTGAGCTGATAAAACTCTTTAAAGTAAAAAAATTCTTTCACACAACAATATAATTACTTCTCCCTCAATAACTCTATGAAGAAGAAGAATATATATATATACATATATTTATTTATACGTACCTTGAATAACAGTAAACATTATATGTTGAGAGATATTTACAGGAAGAAAGATCGGCGATTGAATCAAATCTCCCAAGGAGAATTGAGAGAATTTGTAGATTTGACAGTCACGCTCCAAACAAACTTTACCGTGTGTTGATATATATATATGTGTGTGTGTATATATATATATACACACTATATTCGTTTACCGTCTTCTCTGAGTTGTTATTCCAAGAGTGTTAAATTAAACTGAAAATTAGGGTTGGATTCCCTAACATTTCACACCAAACTAATTTAAATATGTGAATCTGTCAATGTCGACATTTGTTTACTCGTATGTGACATCTACTTAAATAGGATAGAAATATTAAGCCCATTCGGTAGAGATTAAAATCGGATTAAAATTGAAAAATTAGTCGTTATTGTTGACTTTTATTAAACGAGTGAGATCCAATAACGATTATATTTTTGAACACCCTTAGAGCCCTGTTCATTTTCAATTTCAAGATTTTGATGAGATAAGACTAGAGGCGTGTTCGGTAGAGATTAAAATCGGATTAAAATTGAAAAATTAGTCGTTATTGTTGACTTTTATTAAACGAGTGAGATCCAATAACGATTATATTTTCAATTTTAATTTTTACCGAACAGGTCCTAACAGAAAAATGAAAAATTGACTAGCCCGACCAAACCAAATCGAGTCCGGTCGGTTGAAACAAAAAAAAATTGGGTTGATTGGGTTAATTTAAACCAACAAAAAGTCAGGTCAGATTGGTTACCGTTTAAGCAACCAATTCGTTAATTAATTAATCGATCCAATCCGTTAGTACATTTTTTTTAAATTCAAAATTTGAAACCTAAAAAATAAAATAATAAAGTCACCAATATAATTATTTTTCAATAATTTGTTTACCGTATATTCTTCTTTTACCAAAACTTTAAATTCCAAAAGAAAAAAAAAAAAAAAGGCAAGGAGAAGAATTATTTGGTGTAAACTCTTATTTCAATTGTAGCCTTGTTTTATATATTGATGTAATTATCTAATATATAGGATGATTTTGGTAAAATCGACCCTTTACTATTTTCATTATTATATATTATTAATATGTGACAAGCAAAAAAAAGAAATATATATATATATATATATAAACAAAAGTCTTTAACCCAAAATAGGTAGACAAAGTTGTTTAACTCAGAACAATGTCCAAACCGATTAACCAAATCTCCATTTCAAGAGATGATTGGGTCAGTTTGGATTGAAATTTACTCAGACCAACTAAGTCGGTTTTGGTTTCGGATTAAGCTTAAAACCAACTCAACCAGAACCATGTCTAGACCTAACCTCAATTTTGAAAGTTGAGATCCATAACTATAGGTTGGAGAGTTCGACCCAACTTTCCTAGTAATCTAGTACAAATTTTGTTTTTTGTGGTTTGGACCCTAGTGTTTCGCCATTGAACACATCACCAAGAATTGAATAAACCAACTAATGGAAAAGTGGTCACTGGTCAATGATTTAATTGAATACCTTTTAAAAGTTTGGAGACTAAAGTGCCGTGTTTTGAAAGTTTTGGTAACCAAATAAAGTTTTTAACCCAATTAATATTAGATAATTCCGAATTAATTAAAAAGATATTGAATGATTTGCTTGAAAACACAGTAACATTCATGATGGTCAAAAGGAAAAATTAAATCTATTTTATGTACAACTATAAATAAATTAGCCCCTGCTTGTCTACAATTTAGAAAAAATGAGTTTTGAAATATTGAATTTTTATATAACGTGTGGTTAAAAAGTATGAAATTTTTTAGATTTACATGCAAAATATTTTATCGAGAGAATGTACGATAAAATTTAAGTTTGAGAAAAAAGAATTTTGAAATAATGGTAAATAAACAAGGGATAAGCCTACTAACTAAGTCAAAATATAATATAAAAAAACTTCATAATGAGTAGCTCGATTGCATGTGATTTTAATTTATATAAAATGATTTTGTTAAAAGAAAAACTCTTTTAACAAGCGAGCACGAGCTTAAGCTCGACTCGTGCCATTTTGGGCGAGCTTGGGATACGAAATGGGTACTCGACGAGCCGAGTCGAGCTGCTTGCTTTTTTATTTATTTATTTATTTATTATTATTATATAAGACGGGCCTTTTTATATATATAAAAAAATCGATTTTGGGCGAGCCGGTTCATGGCTCGGCCCCTACGAGCCGCTCGTCAAAAAAACGAGCCGAGCAGGTTCGGCTCGTGCTCATGCTTGTCTTTTTTACCAGCCCAAGCGGCTCGTGGCTCGTTTTGACGAGCCGGCTCAGCTCGATTGCCATCACTAGCTGCTGGTCCAATTTCATCATATTTCAATTAGCTATTACATCACAAAAGTTAGCCTCCTCCTTACGTCGTAGATGTTTTTTTTCTTACATAAAAAGTGTGGATTTTAATGGAGCTTGAAATGAACATTGTCTAGAACTATTCTTAGATTTAAACCTAATTGTCTAGTTGTGCTAGCGTTTTTCGACTTACAAAAATTGTGCTTATGCCACACGACATTGTGGTAAAAAGTTGCATTTGAATTCCTTATTTAAAGCGATGCATTGTTGTCTAACCAATACAACCAACTTAAATCACGAGGAGTGCATGCAAGAAAATATGAGTATTAAAAAGAGACTTTAAAATGTCGTAACAAAATTGTTATTTGCAACCAAAGTGGGTCAATCAAGGGCTTGATCGATAAAGTTAACATTTTCCATTTTTAATTAAATATTTCATTCAACTCATAATGTTTTTTTAACCACACATTTTAGAGGATCCAATAGCTTCTATCAAAAAATATTTAAAAAAATTATATTCGTTGTCGACACTGACCTCCGAGGTTGTTAAAGTTCGGATTTACATACTCACTGGAGAGATGATAATGCGAGCTCGGGATGCGAGCTCAGCTTGGATTTTCATTAGCTTGCCCAGAAAGCTTGTGTAGTTCTTCAAGGCGAAATAGTGAATAATGATTGAGGATCTCTGACAGAATATATGAGCAACCAATCAATCATGTGCACATGTAAAGATCTCACCTTAGCGCCCACATTATTCTCCAATCAGGAATTTTAGCCTCCTTTCATAAGTAATGCATTAATTACTGGGAACCACTTGTGTCCGTAACTCACCATCCGCTGACAGGTTTGAGCTCGGCCACCAATTATGTTACACCAGCGAGTACACTCATTTAGCTCGAAATCAGGATTGACAAGACATGAGTATTGTATGCATGCACATTTCTCCTATATAAAGCTAGGGAAGGCGATAGGAAGGGGGGGCACGAATGAGGGGAGAATGTACAAACCTCTAACATTTCTCTCATGTTTCAAATATCTCTTATAGTTGGAAGAAAAAGGATTATTGTATGATCCGCTTATAATCTTTTGATTAATCCTTTGTTAAATTCGTGTTCAATCTTTAAGTTGGCTTGGATTTTGTTCATACATTTTTCAACGTTAACATTCGTAAAACCTGATTTTAGCAAATTAAGAACGTTATGATTTTGATCGGTTTTGATTTGTAGAGTTCAAGGTTATTTTTTCCTTGAAAATCAATTTTTCTTTATTAGATTCTACCCATCAAATCGAGTTTTTTGGCCAAACCAAATACTTGCCGAAATTAAACAAGCTTATGCTGATTACATTTAAATTTACTCAAGTCCTAAAAAAACTAATGAATTCAGTCTCATTTTCATTGTCTTAGCAACATGTTTACGACAGAAACCTCCTTTAAAATAATTTTACAGTGGTCGTAAAGTTCAATACAAAAACACTCTCATTCCACTCACTCTTAACAGCTACATTTCAAGCATTATAATAAATGTGCACTCGAATGAAGACCCAACACATTTTTCAATTACCCAAACTTTAATGGATTTCCACCCTTAATTTTAGACTAATGATATTTAGCATCTGTTTGAAACCCATTTTGAGTAGAAAAAATTTTTTGGAATAGTGATTGATGTAAGAATGTGTGGTGAAAAAGTAATGAAAAGTTTTTGATTTGTGCGTAATATTATTTTATTAGAAGAATGTATGGTTGAAATGAAAAATGAGAATGAGAATGAGAAATTAATGGGTGTCAAACGTGGCTTTAGTACCCCAAATGTTAAAACATTTAGGTGACACTAATGTACAATTAAATGAATCTCTTAATTCTACTTTTCATTGAGTGTCACTTAATGTCACATAAATTGATGTTTAGTACTAGTGGTGTATTATTTTTAATTTGATGTGGGAGTTGAATGAACGGCTCCTATTGGCGATGGTCGATCCCTCTAATCGACTATTTTTGTAGATGTTCTAGTTATTTTAAACTAGATAAAAATTTAAAATAATTTACATTTTAAAACATTATGACTGACTTTACGCTCAAATCCATTTGGTTTTGAGCCCTGCTACATTATCAGGCTGGTAGTTCTCAGGGTTGTTCCAAGCTACTCACATTTAGGGGAGGTGAGTATTTTTTTGGGCATTTTTTATTGCACGTGGGGTCCACCCCAATGAGAGAGAGCCTGTAAAACACCTGTGATGTAAAGCCTGACGGAGTAGAATTATTGGTAAATACCCAGGCGGCAGATCTTCGTTTTGGATCCTATGATTTATAACCAATCAAAAGCCTCCACGTGTGTTATCCAAATCCGAAGGTCCTTTCCGAACCTGCTGATTCGTTATTGTAGTGGGCCCACATATTCCGCATGTAGACAAAAGTTTATGGTAAAAACTTACAAAAATGGCACACATGATTTGACAATGACGACTATGACATAAGTACCTCCAATTTTGAATTTTTTTTTTCATGGGATTTTGGATTCTAGAAATTGTTGTGCCTTGTTTGGCCCACCTTTGACAATCTTGAGTCCAATTGGACGAATTCTTTTAAGACTAAAGTGGTAAGAGAAAATGAAAATTAATCTTATTTTAAACTAGTTTCCGGTTTTTTTTTAATTTAAAATTATTTTTAAAGTCGAGATTAGAAGAAGCCATGCATCTTCTCTTCCTTAGCAGAATATTTAATCAAGCATTTCAGGATTAATAAAGTTTTGAATATTTCAAAATGTTGGTTCGAAACTCTTCAAATATTTTGATTATTAGCTTGCTTTTTCCTTTTTTTTCTTAATCCAAACACGCACTAATATATATATATAAACTTGCGAATTAATTAATAAGGAGGATCCATCCAAGCAACAAAATTCCTTTTAGTTTCTCCCAATATTAAATTTTGAGGCGTGCTGCTTGGCCTGGGATTAAATCCCGGGTCAAACCAAGGGAGGCCAAACAGCTTTTTCCTGGTATTTTTCATATAACTATAAGAGACCTAAAGAAACTAAGGGGGCCAAACAGCTTTTTCCTGGTATTTTTCATATAAGAGACCTAAAGTCAAGTACCATCTCTATTATATTTTAAGTTGTACAGTTGCAAACAACAAATACACAAAAAGGAAACTAACTGGAGAAGTTAAAAAACAAACATCAAAACTTCCAAGGAAATTCGATCACTTTCTTATAGCAAAAAAGAATCACGAGTTCACATTTGAGCTTACAATATACATTTCACCAAAGAAACCTTCTTTCGAAACACACCATCTTTCGAATCAGATTTTATATTTTCCTTGGGCCGCTACTGTGAACATTACGAACTTGTGTGTCAGACGGAAAAAGCATCTCTAAATCATAATGACTTGGGACTAGTCGAGGGTCTAATTCTTGAGGGCATCTGCATAAATCCCCGCATTTTATCACCAAATTTATTGCTTGAATCTCTAGGCGTGATAGACATTTTGTTCAAAGAAGTGTCAAATTCATCAAGATCAAGATATCCCTCATCAGTACTCCTACCACTTCCACCATCAACTATATCCATTCCGTTCTCGCCAGCATCAGCGATATCTTCATCACTTGTGCCTTCTTCCTCATCATCTTCGTTGTATGTGCTTCTTACCATTGCCCAGTACACAAAATTTGGCCGGATGAATCTTCAAATTAGTGAAGAAAAAAATGCACGCATCAGTTCAACATCCAGTAAATCTAATGTGTCAACGTTGTCTTTTGTTTCGTAAATTGAGCTTTTGATTTCATGGTTTAATCATATTTATTCTTGAGAAACATGGTAATTCAGGGTGGGGAGCTAACCCAAAAAAGCAAAGACAAACCTGTCAGATTTCCTTAGTAAACATGGATCAAATGGGAAAAATATGTCGAGTCTTTCTACCCCACCAAATGCCCTTGAACGTTCTGATTCCAACAGACCATAATCAACAAAGGTTTCAGGCACAGAGAATACCCTATTTGCTTTGGCAAGCCGGAGAAATTCTTCAACTATTGATGGCAGGCATACCTGTACCATATTTAGAAAATTAGAATCAACAATAAACTAAAACAATCAAGATACATAGATGGAATATGGCAGATACATAAAAAACGAGCATGAGCAAACACCAAAATAAAAATAACATACGAATATATAATCCAAAATAAAAAAATTTGCATAGCCAAGACAAAAGTGGCAAAACTTGATAATGTCTAAAACAATATTTCACCTGTAATGGGTTCAAAGGATGTTCAAGAATGTTCTCAATACGCATAAGAAGCAGTTGTGACTTGAGGCGAGGTATAGAAAGCAGTGATCTCATGCGAAAGCAAAGCACATACATAATGGCCTGCCAGAAATAAAATATCATTAACAAACAGAGCTCCAAACTATGGAAAAACTGAAAGATGAAGCTACCAACAGAATTATATATGGAACCTACTCATTGTGATAACATCAGGGCTTTAGAAGTGTTTACTCATTGTAGACTTTAGAGCCTCCAATTTAATACAAGTATATAATATTTAATCTTCTAATTGATGTAATAAAGTTGATTTCTTCGGTTAATTTAGAGGTTATATTATTAGTCAACTGTTGATTTAGCTGTAAAGAACACTTATTATTTGAACAGTTTCAGGGTATCCGTTTTTCTTTTGAACAGATCGGGGGGGCCATATCCTTCCACATATTGCTAATGGATATTCTGTCATCAGCATTCAGATGGAACTTGTATTTTTGTAATCAATAAACACTCCAGGCTTTTGCTCCTTTAAGAACAAAAGGATCTGTTAAAACAACCATCTTCAAAACATATTTCATGGTTGGGTTTCTTTGTGAAAAACATAAGCTTCATTATTGTATTGCTGAGGTAGGGTAGTGGACGTTATTGTTATCTAACCTTTGACCCAAACCCTTTCCCAACCACTCCTATCGATAGCAGACCCAAGGAATCTGCTGAAGAAAAAAATTGAACTGATACATAGCATTATCAAGTCATAACATATGCATGATAAACTAATATCACGCCAACCAGGCAACTCCTGAACCCACACGCTTGGGACGCAATACGACCGCAACTAAATGGCACCAGTTGATTGGCCTTTCCACTGCCAAGATTACTCAACTGAATGCTGTTTAGGCCTTTGTCCAATGGAATTGGACATAGACTAAGGCCTAGGGCCCAAGACAAGAAAATCAAGGTATGGAGAGTGGTCCTACTCTCAACATTAATGGGATAGACTCTCCTCCCGAGATCTAATAATGAAAATATGCCTTTAAACCATCAGCAAAATAAGCAGTTCAGTCTGCAAAGTGGAAACACAGGATCCCACATCCTTTTCAAGGTCATACAAGACTGCTCATGTTCATAGTCCACGATCATAAATTGATGTGAACTACCAGAAGTGGTTGTATACTTTGTTGCCACACTTCTCAAATATTCCTATTTAAATAGACCAGCATGCAAGGCTTGGAAATCCTGCAAGTTGCAAGATAGACCTTATAGCACCATTTAATATATTGGTACTCAAGGCAATTTTGTATACTTATATAGCATACAATGCTCACTATCCATATAGAAACAAGAGCTCAACAGTGCCAAATATATAATTAAACTAGATTTTTATAAGAATTTTTTAAAGAAAGATGAATTCTTTTGCAATCAAAAAAAAAAAATAAAAAAAAATTAGGAGAACTTCAAGATAGGAGTCAATTTTGATATTCAAATTCAAGTGGCAGAGATTTCCCTGCTTGCTTTCAAGAAGAATAAATTCTAATGATTTTATGTCATGGTGTCCATAAAAAGGAGTTTTAATTGAGAATACTTTTTGCATTCAAATGCATGTCTTTAAATACTATCTAGAAACCAAAATGAATCAAAGGAGGAGAAATCTACCAAGCTTTATCGAGTGAACTCTGCCAATGATCACTCTTGCACACTCAGTGAAGAGTAGATCATAACTGATGGCAACGGTTGAAAGGTATAAACGTCACTTCTGCATCTGACTTCAACACCCATCCATGGTAGCCAATAAATAATTTGAAAGATACTGGTACTATATGGAAAATTGTTCAAGTAAATTTTGTGATGAGAGGCAACATGAACTCAGTCAATTTATTTCCTTGAAATAATCAGGAAATGAAAAGCAGTCAAAAAGCAATCTGCTAGCCCCATTAAAGAACAAACTGAACGCAGTCTGGCAAGTTATATTTTTTTAAACAATGGGATGTATGGATAGTATAAAAAAACTTACCTAGAAATCCAATAATTAGAGTACAATATCTTGTGCAAACTGCTCTTTGATATAGAATGAGGTATTGGATGTCCATCAACCTGGCAGCAATTTCCTGGAGCATCACCAGCCTTCAATTTATATTGATTGCTTAAGCTAATTTCATCGTTAACTTAAACACAATAATGAGGGCATTTACTCCTTGTTGCACTTTCAAACACCAATCAGATTCAGATACTGCTTGTCCTCACCACACATAAACAACCCACCCCATGCCCCACACACAAAAATTAAACAGGAAAAAAAGGCACTGGTTGTGATATGGAGCTTCAAAGCAGTGCAAAAAATTTGCAACAGTAAATGGATTGCATTTATGAAGCTCCCTCCAAACGACACAATAGGGTGTGGTGTCAAACAGGGCAGGGCAACCCCAACCCGCCAGGCCTGCACTGAAAAGCTCGGACCCGGGTTAGGCCAGTTCACAGGCGGCCCCACAATCACTGGTGGGTCAGTCCAGACCGGCCGTAACTGCCAGTCCCCTGAAATATTTAGAAAAAAGAAAAGAACGTTTAAACAAATTTTGAAAGACGGGAATCAATTTCCAACTAGTTCCAAAGGTCGGAATTAATCAAGGCAGAAATTAATACCTACCTTCGCCCTTGTTTGGTCTCTATTATTTCTAAAGTACATTTTTATCTCCCTTATTTTCAACCACGCATTTTTCAATAAAATAATATTACACGCAAATCCAAAACTTTTCCTTATCTTTTAATCACATTCTCCATCAAAATACTATTCTAAAATACATATTGGACAAAAAATGGGGCTCAAACAGGCTTTTCATTTCTCTGGACCATGTCGGCTACGTCTACGGGCTGGCAGGTTTTTCCCATTTCGACTCTAATAAAGAGGATTTCTATAATTATTTTGTTCATATTCCTAAGCAATACTATGCTAAAATGTATGTTAAAGTTAAGCAGCCTGGAGAACCACTACCTTATTTCCTGGATTCTTCCAAGCACCCCCAGTTTTCCATCACTGACAAATGTAACAATATTGACACTTCCATGTAAAATCTGAATCTCATTTCTAATCAACCATGCATAAAATAAAACAGTATACATAAATCTTCCACCTCAGTTGTCCTTTTTTTTTTTTTGATAATCATGGATGTCCGGGCAGCTTGTGCACACCTCGACTAATCCCATATGGTCCTGAAATTTACGGCCGGGTACTCACCTCAGTGGCCTGAGAGGACTCAAACTGGTGACCATTGGGAAGCAAACCTAAGGCCTGACCAATTGACCAACCCCTCAGGGTTACCTCAATTGTCCTTCATTTTTAGGATCACTAATCATGTCTTCCATCTCCAGATATCTTCCTTCAAACTGTAGATTTTATGTACGCTGATATCTCAGCAACATTCAATTGCTTTCTTGCAGTAACCATGTGTTCAAGTTCTCTAATCTTGTTTCCTTCAGCCTAAATATTGTAACCTAGATTGGCACTAATCTTCAATTCAGATTCTGGCAAGAAGAACTGACGCAAAGCTTACTGAAATCTGAAGTCTCCATTGTCTGGAATCTGAAATATTTCAAACGTTGGATAACGTCTACATATAGTTGCAAACTTCAGCAAGTGCGACCAGGAATACGTTTCCAGTGGAAAACCAGAGGGCAAAAACGAGTAATTGTTGGAAAGATGACTCCAATTTGAGGAGTTTAACAGGGATGAAAATCTCAATTGAATAAATCCCTACCCAAAATGCTTACTCCCAACCCTGGTGAACTTACTTGACAAAGAAACCTTGATCAACAAGTTCAGTTTTCACAATGATCATCCATACAAGAAAATGGAAAAAACTCCACCAACCAATAGTTGGTTGGTCAAAGGCATACCAACCCACAAAAGATATTATCTAAAAATTCTAGGTTAGTATCTAAATAAAATTGATCTATGGATTAGAGCAGTTTTTACGATTGGACCTCCGGGTGGTTCTGCAATAGGTCCAGAAGCATACTCAGATACTATACTATCCAATACACATCCATACCTCACAAAAATAGGAAAGAAAATGGATGGGATGAACTAATTAATATAATAATGAAACATTAGCCAACAAAAGATAGTGCCGGTTACAACTAAGATGACTGAGATTCCAACTTTGCAGCTTTCATTCCACAACTAAAAGAGTCTTTTAATGGAGAGACAAAGATGTGAAAGTGCTCGAGTATAAAAGAAATCAGACTACCCACAGCATAGCCACTTTAGAAGACGCCACATATAAAGGAATTTAATTAAAAAATTCAACTCAGTAACATATGCAGGCATCCAATACCTGGCACCCCGCGTAAAAGACTTTATGAGCTCTCAGATTAACATCACCTTCCTGTTTCTTGCAGTAACCATAACACCAATTTGCAATACTGAAACCTCACAAAGAAAAATGGAACTAAATCAGATATTTTAATTTATTTCAGGTTGTTTCCCATTTCAAAATTAACATATTTATGAAAGACAAGAAATTTTTTACCACCTCTCGAGTGTAGCAGCAACTAATGAAGCAGACACAAACTTTGCACGAGCCAAATAACTAGAAAGATAAGAAACAGCACTCATTCTGCAAGAAACAAATAAAACTCAGTAACTTGCAAATGAACCCAAAAAATGACTAGACCAACTCATGAGGAATCAAAGAGTGTCAAATCTTTAAATGAAGGTAGATAACTAGATCCAATAACAATAAACAAACATGTCAATCATTTTAGCCATAGAAGTACGTGAAACCATTATTTGTCTAGATATGCAAGGGAGAAATCGTTGACAGATAGAATTACGTGCATGAACTGAAAACAGGAGCAATATGAGATCGTGTTTCATTTTTCCATATGCAGGAAAAACATCAAGGGCATATTCAATATTAACATTATAAGTAAGAACGTATTTACTATTCAAACAACATTTTCTGGAACTTGTTTGGTCTATTTTTTACAGTGCAGACTGAAGATACAAGTCTCCTCATTCAGACACATGATAATTCTTGAATCATCTAAAACACAACCCCTATAATCTCGTTGAAAAAATGGAAATACCAAAAAATTCAACACATTTTCATCATGTTTAAGAGCAAACATACCAGAAAGTTTCCAGCAAGGTACCACTATAATGTATCACAATCACATACATGAACCATGCTTCATTTACTATATTATATCAGGAGTAATAAACTGATTGATGAGGCTCCACGATTTTTCGTGGCTTCACTTATCACCAGAAGACATTCTTATCTCGTTTGAGTGGGTAAATGCAAAATCATCTTCAATTCAAAATAGAAAAAAAAAAATTTTAACTTCAGTTTTACAGTTACACACGATAAAGCCAATGAGCTCAGCACTTTTCACAAGTAGCCAAATATAGTAAAGAAGCAACTAAGTAAGCTCCACACAAAATTGATGCAGCATTTATAATATAATGCATAAAATGATTCTGGCCATTTAGTTTTAGAGAATGAAAACTACCACATAATTCATGCACAATGACACAATACGAAAAAAAATAATAATAAAAAGTATACACTATATGTTAATTAAGAAGGCAACTTGATCTTTACCTCCTTTCAAGATAGATGCTATTCACAAAAATTTCCAACAGCGTGCTAGCAAAAATCTTTCCACAATTTTCAGGATCTAGCGAGCAAGCATAGAACATCACAAACTACAAAAGATGAGAACAAGTGTTAGTTATTAAATGAACAGAGGATGCAATCAGATAAGTATGTAGTGTCTATAAATAACATAATGAATAGAAGAAGAAAAAAATGAAATGCATAAATAAATGGTGTGAGCACATTCATATTTTTACATGATGCTATCAACGTGCCATTTATGGAGTTTATACCTGGGCAAATTTTGATTTATATGCAGTCAAAACAGATTTCTGAAATGACTGGAGGAGGGTTTCAAACACCTGAAGCACCATTCATCTTGATTAAGAAAGTCAGGACATCAAAGGAACAAATTAAGAAACCATGAATGAGAATGTTACGTGAATCAGACAGCCGCTCTCACTACAGGATAAAAGGTGTTCAAACATTAGCACCATCAAGCTATCCAACTTTTCAGCAATTAAGTTTCCACCAAGAAACCTCTGTATGAAAGACTCCCTAGTGAGCTGAAATCACATTTTTCTATTAGAAGAAGGATGATAGAAAATATAACAAAAGAGTATCTAGAAGATATCAACAGTGGCATAATCAAGTGAAAATCGGATAACCACTCTAACTTAGTTTCATGTCCTGGCAAAACTTAAAGATTGTCTTGCTTCTGAAATTTCAGCAATCTGAAAGTTAAGTCGATTTCTTCAAATTACAAAAACTATGTTTAGGAAGTGTTTATCAACAGTTTGTTCAAGCTTTGTCTGATTGCTTAACAGGCTTTAAAATTGAGTTCAAGTTGAGCTGAGGCCAACATGTTGACAGCCTCTAAAGTATATTCAAATTCAAAAGTTAACTAACAAACCAATCTCAAATAAACTTTCACCAACAAAATAGAGCCAACTTCAAGTACTTAGATTCATTTTTCATTTCCCATGGGAAATTATACTTGTATTTGTAAACATGCTTCCTAGATTCCATTTTAGTTAGATTAAAATGAGTCATTCCTTTACGTGTTAAATCAAAATACAGCAGTTAACATTAAAATTGAAGTTCTTCATTTCAGCACTCATACTGAATTGATGAAGTACTTAATTCCTTGAACAGTTCAGTGTTATCACTTAAATGAGTAAAGCCTACTTAAAACTAATTTAAATTCTAAGGTGAGGTACATTTATTTATAATTGCAATGCGCAGAGGCACATAATTTAATGGTTATGCTGCATGTGTATAGCTTTAATAGTAAATCAGCATTGTAATACAAAAACTATTTAATAATCTCATAATTTTGGATTTTCATTATGAGATACATACCCCATAGCTTACTGTTACCTATAGTCTGTCAATCCACTAGTTATGCACATAGAAGTGAATGTTCAATCTTTCTCACATTCTAATTTATTAATATCAAAACAAAATCAAGAGTATAGAACCCTTGCTATATTGTAATTTGTAACAACCTTTCATATATTGTAATGAAATCATTGCACTATTGAGTCATTGACTCTTGTCCGGAACCACTGTATAAAAGCATGTACTTTGTAATGAAATCGCATATGTAATAACCAAAAATTCCTCTACTTTACATTAACCTAAGTATAGGGACTAGATTGTTCGATAACCATAGTTTAAGGACCATTTTTATATAGAGACTAAGGTTCATGGACAAATTACCACATCATCTACTATTTAGGGATCATATCGCATGTCGGTGAAAGTTTAGGGGTCAAGTTTTACATCCGTCCATAGTTGAGGGACAATTACCATTTTATGAAATCTTTCCTTTTATTAACTATGGAAACTTCC
>CAIGRS010320519.1:0-19948 GCA_903798395.1 Fraxinus floribunda | reverse complement strand
AGTACCTTTGATACTCCGTCGTCTCATCGGGAATCACAAAGTCAATTTTCGACAAATAAGAAAAATTTAACCGAAGCTCAATCCATGGGTCGGGTGGTACTCCAATGGGGTAGTTTGTTGGAATAAAATATTCGGTAACTTGCAAAACATAAATAGCCAAACTAGGGAGAGAATTGTTAGTTTTCACCAAAGATCTCTCTCCCACACCATCATTTTTAATCAAACTCACTTTTGATCTTTCTTTTCTCCCCGAAGAATCACTTTCTTTTACCTCTTGCGGCCCCTTTTCATTTTTTGTCACATCCCCACTCTCATTTTTGTTTTCTACCTCTTTTCTCTTATATGACTCCTCTCTTTTTTTATCACTCTGAGCCACCTCACTCTTTTCTCTCTTCTCCTCTTTACCTTTCTTCTCACTTTAAGTTAATTATCATAAGCCCCTTGTGTTGCCAAGCCAACCAGAGTGATTTTCACCCCTTCCCAAAGAAAGCTATACATATTCCTCACCACATCATACACAACTTTCTTTTCACACCTCCAAGGCTTCCCAAACAAGACATGGAACTACATCACACCACACCTCATCGATATACCTCCCAAGGGTGAATTTTATTAGAGCTTGCTCGGTCACATCTACCTTTTCACACCCTTTCAACCAAGACATCCTATAATGACTAGGATGTTGTTGTACATGTAACCCCAATTCTTTAACCATAGTGATGCTAGCCAAGTTTGATATGTAGTCCCTATCAATAGCTAGAATGCATACCTTACTACCCATATAACACCGGGTTTGAAAAATATATCCCCAATCACCATCCATCCCCTTTATATAGATTTTCTCACGATGTCAGGAAAAATATTTCTAATATCAAGATGATGAATTAGACATAGATGAGCAATAAGGAATTTGTTTTCTTACTCAGAAACACAAGCGAAGAAAGAAAGATTTTTTTTGGGACTCGGTACGGATGAGCAGTACCGTATAGATGAACGTTATTATTATTATTTTCTTATAAACTCAAAATTGGACTGCGAGATCAACAGAACAAACGAATTATGATGCAGCATTTCACAACTAAAAAAAGTCGAATGAGGTTTACTTTATTCTATAAGGATGGTGCAAAACACAGAAGCATGGAAGATCGCAAATATTCAATAATATTTCAGGCTTCGCTCCATTTTGATCCACAGTTCCTCCATCTAGGCCTTCAAACTTACTACCCGTTAAAGCAACATCACTTAGTGTGCATGACGATGTAATAGCATCAATTAATTGACTGAAATGTTTCTTGTTGAAAATTTCAACAATGATATTTTAATCGGAAACGATGAAAAAAACTCTTGAAGTTTTTTCTTTTGGAATCGGGATAATTTCTGTAAATTGAGGAGGGTTTGTCTTCAGAAATTGAATCACGTTTTGTTTTGGGGTTTTGTGTGTGCGTGTGTTCATGGGTCGAGGGTTATAACGTAATAATTACATTCTTAAATTGTTTAATTGATTAATAAAGTATTAATCAAATTAGTTATTTTTTTTTAAGGGTATTGGACCTATATAGAGTTTTAAAATCCACTGTTACTAAACCACATAAATTTACCGAACTCTCCCCCAATCACCAAATCGCGGCTCTATTAGAAAACCTAACCCATATCTTTTGCTCTCCATATATAACTGCCTGTGTTCAACCGTACATAGGCCCACCCGTTTCTTTGAATTGGAAAAAATCCGAGATTAGTCGCGGTGTGATCTTTGCAGATCTGGTGCTTCTTTGTAAGTTCTTTTGGTAATTTTATTTTGATCTGCCGAGCTCTAAAGAATTCTTGACGAGTTCGGCTTGTGTTGGTACATTCTTTTGAATTTGTGTTTTCCTTCTTGTTAATACTGTTTAAATATTAACAGGTTGATTTTAGGGTTTTGATTTGCTTGTGTCCCCTTTCATATGTTCTGGTTAATTTCTCTTTCTCCTCTCTACTTTCGTAATTGACACACGTTTGACGTTTTGTTTGAAGTTATATTTTTGTTTTCCAATTCATCATTAATGAAGTTGATTGATTTTAGGTTTTGCTATCTTTATCTCCTATCAACTTTTGTAATTGAAGAAATACGTTCTGTATGAAGTTGTATTATTAAGTTTTTTTCTAGTTGTTGATTTTCCAATTCATCTTTAATGAAGTCGATTGACTTTAGGGTTTTGATTTTCTGGAATTTTTTTTTTATATTTTTGGTTGAATTTAATACTATTTTACAATTGAAAGATTTGTTATGCTTTGTGAGTTTGTTAATTTTAAAACTAAACTTTTTAGGCTTATATACTTGAAATTTAACCTGGTTTCTGCAGGTTCTGTATGTGTAGAGATGGAAAGTCCTGAATTTTCAATGTCTAGACATTTTTTTATTTTTGGTTAAAAGCTGGTAAAAAAGTTCTATGTTCTTACGTGGAAGCTACACTTACATATACTTTTTAGGGTTTTATGTCGTGGACATATAGGTACATATACGGACTCATGCACATTCTTCGGAGCATTATGTATAAAATGGTGATCTGGTATTCAGGCATTCCTGTGCAAAGCGAGGCATAAACTTCAATGTAAACCAAAAAAAATAAAGAAAATAAAAAGTTACTAAAAAATAAGCTCATAATAAATCATAAAAACTCTTCAAAATTTAAATAGAATAATTTAAACCTATAAAGTAACAAAAAGGAAACTATTAGTTTAGTTGGTGGAGCAATGGACTATTCCCAAAGCTGTCTATGAGAAACATTTTTTAATATTTTAGTTGTAGCTGATTCCCAAGGAGAGTTAATAGGGTGGCACAATTTTGTTAATGTTTTAGCAGTAGCTAGTGAGGCAATGGGCTATTTACAAAGTTGGTACCATAGGAATTTTTAATATTTTTGCCAACACCTAAAGCAAAGTAAATAAGTCTAGATAATTAAAGAGTGCGTGCCTCACAAGCATTGAGGCGTGTCTCCAGAAAATGCCATACAATCAGTGCCTTAATGTGTTTTTGCTTGCCGTGCTTTGAGGCGTTGAGATTTATTAAACAATGGGAGCATTTTTTATGACATGGGTCAGAAATTGGAAATGTCTGATCTGGTTTTCACTAGTGGGAATTTCTGTTAAACAGAATACTTATTTTAATTAATGAGATGTGGGCGGAAATTGAGGGTTTTCTGAATTCGGATTGTTTAGACTAACTCTTTCGATTTGGGATTTCATGCACTTGCATCATTTTGCTAATAAGTATGCTTTGCTGCAGGCAATTCCTGGTAGATTAAATACTTTTTGTTGCTTCTGAAGTTTCATTGATTGGACTTGATTTTTTCAACACTTGTTTGATGGACGATGGCTATTCCAATGGATGATTACAAGGAAAATTCGTCAAGGGAACGTGTTCAGCGCCTCTTCAACAAGGTATATGTGTGCTTTAGTCTAGCATTCTGCACGTGAATGCTTGTGTCGTACAATGTGGCCAAGATTACTCATTTTGTTAGAACATAGCCAAAAGGGTTACCTTTGAAAAATCATCCAATTACCTCATCGAGATAAACCATTCCTACAAATGCAGAATTATCTTGTTTGGTTTAGTTGATTTTTTTTGGAAAAAATATAATTGTTATGTTCTCTTTAATCAAATATGTTTCCTTGACTGATTTCTCATTCCACCATAGAATGTTGAGTTGGAGACCAAGCGTAGGAAAGCCGCCCAAGCCAGAGTCCCTTCAGATCCAAATGCATGGCAAAAGATGCGTGAAAACTATGAGGCTATTGTCCTTGAAGACCATGCTTTTTCTGAACAAAACGACGTGGAGTATGCTTTGTGGCAGTTGCATTACAGGAGAATTGAGGAGTTACGGGCGCTCTTCAACGCTGCTCTAGCTTCAGCAGGATCAGCTGCACCCCAGAATGGGAAAGTTCCGTCCCGAGCTGGACCTGATCGACTGACCAAAATCCGTTCCCAGCTCAAGGCTTTTCTTTCTGAGGCCACCGGATTTTATCATGATTTGATGTTGAAGATAAGGGTAAAGTATGGTCTGCCATTGGATAATTTTTCCGATGATCCACACAATCAAATTTCGTCGTTGGAACATGGAAATAAATGTTCTGAGAGGAATAAGGGATTGATATCCTGTCATCGCTGTTTGATTTATCTGGGGGATCTTGCACGATACAAGGGCTTATACGGGGAAGGAGACTCTAAAGCTCGGGAGTTTGCAGCTGCATCCAGTTATTATATGCAAGCTTCTTCACTTTGGCCTTCTAGTGGTAATCCACATCACCAGGTAAACCCTTCTCGAACTTCATAGTGGTTTTTAGTTGGCAATTTTTGTTGTTAATTGCCGCTTCCTATATTTTTGGATATAGTTGTCCTGCTTGGTTATTAACTTGTAGTTCTCGTAATTTTTTCAGGTCGCTATACTGGCAGGATATTCAAATGATGAACTGGTGTCAATATATTGCTACTTCCGAAGCCTAGCAGTTGAGAATCCTTTCATTACTGCAAGGGACAACTTGATCATTGCATTTGAAAAGGTAACTATTCAGTATATGAACAAGTGCGAGGACGTTAAGTTCATTAGAATTTTCACCTTTAACCTAGTATATATCTATGATTTCATTTTTTCACTTGTTAATTATCCCTTTTACTAGTGTTAGGCTTAACTTCTAATGTCTGTTCCCAAGAGTAGAGAATAGCATTTGTGATTGGAATTGGTGTTTTGTTACCTAATAAGAACGAAACGTGAAGTAGAAAGTGCCATTTGATCAAGCATTACTATGGGACAATGACCTCTTTCTTGCTTCAATTCTTCAAGATTCTGTCAACCAATGGCACATTTACTCCATTGTTCTCATCATTAGTTTTCTCTATTTTGGTAGAATCGTCAGAGTTATACCCAGCTACTTGGTGATGCTAAAACTTTGGTGAAGGCAGCACCTTCAAGGATGCCGGGGTACAGCAGACGTAAAGGTGAAACTAGGACTTCTATTAAAGATAATAAAGTGGAAGTAAGTTCAGTTAAGGAAAGAGCTTCCAGCGTTGCTGATCTTTTGAAAGCCTTCATCACACGATTTGTTCGACTAAATGGCATTCTTTTCACGCGAACAAGGTTTGTTCTGAATTTTTTCATTGTTTATTATATTGTGACATTGGAATAACAATTCAATGATGCTTATTCCTTTCTCGTGTTTATCCAGCTTGGAAACTTTTGAGGAAGTCTTCTCAATGGTTAAAAATGATTTTTTAGAACTTCTCTCTTCTGGGCCAGATGAGGCGTTCAACTTCGGTTCTGATGCTGCCGAGTGTAGACTAGTAATTGTGAGACTGATCATCATTCTCATATTTATTGTTCATGATGTGAGCAAGGAAAATGAAAACCAATCATATGCTGATATCCTACAGCGTTCAGTCCTGCTTCATAATGCATTTACTGCTACCTTTGAACTTATGGGTTATGTAATTGAACGCTGTAACAAGTTGAGTGATCCTTCATCGAGCTTTTTATTGCCTGGTATCATGTTTTTTGTAGAATGGTTAGCCTGTCACAGTAATGTTGCAGTAGACAGTGGTCTGGAGGAGAAGCAAGTGAGTGTTAGATCCTTTTTTTGGAACAATTGTATCGCCTTCTTTAATAAGCTCTTATCAAGTGGATATTTATTTGTTGGTGAAAATGAAGATGAAGCATATTTCTCCCATGCGAGCAAGTACGACGAATCTGAGACTGCTAATCGTCTTGCATTGCCTGAGGACTTCGAATTGAGAGGATTCTTTCCTCTTCTTCCTGCTCAAGTTATCCTTGATTTTTCAAGGAAGCATAGTACTGGAAGTGATGGTGGCAATAAGGAAAAGAAAGCCCGCATTCAGAGGATTATTACAGCTGGAAAGGCTCTTGCAAATGTGGTCCGGATTGGGAAGGAGGGAATATATTTTGACATGAAGTTGAAGAAATTCTTGATCGGTGTTGAACCCACCAGCCCTTTAGAAGATCCCAAATTAAATGGTAATTCCCTAGAAAATTCTGTTGAGGGCCAAGTGACTCTAGCTGCTATGCCCAAGCTGGAGGTTGATGCTGAAGGAGAAGAAGACGACGAGGTTATTGTCTTCAAGCCATCTAAGACTGAGAAGCATGTGAGTGAATTCACTTCTAAGTTAACTTCTTCAGAGGTCCCTGCTTCCACTGTTGGTGATGGCAGGGTTCATTGTGGGAATCAAAATGGGTCCCTTTCTGTTGGAGACGATAGTTTCCTCTTACAGGGTGCTCCAAGCACGGGACGATCTATTGCTGTTGCTAACTGCACTTCTCAGTATATGCTACCAGTCCAACCTAGCTTTTCAAAGTACTTGGTAGAACAAACTCCTACAGTGAATGGCTTGTCCCAATTGAGTTTGATGGAAAATGGATCTTTTAGGGAACCTTCTCTGCAAGATCAATTGGGAGTCTTCCAGCCTGCTGCTTCTGCCGTTCCCTACCCTCGGTTTGTCAACACTGATTCTGGACATAATTATCCTGTTCAGATTTCACAAACTGCTGTAACAACTAAATTTGATTCCATTATGTCCCCCGGAGCAGCTACTGATGGCCTGTTTGTCAAACCATCTCCAGCCATATCATCAGGCATAAAAAAGAATCCTGTGAGTCGACCTGCTCGGCATTTTGGGCCCCCACCTGGCTTTGGTTCCATTCCTTCTAAATCTGTGGACGAGTCATTGAACAGCATGACATTGAAAAATGAAAATCATTCAACACCTCAAATGGACGAATATAGCTGGCTAGATGGATACGAGTTATCTTCAAATCAGAGTGCTGGATTTAACAATTTCATTAATCATGTGGGACCAACATTCCCTTCTGCGAGCAAGAACAGTGGTTCAATGGGAATGACAAGCTTCCCTTTCCCTGGGAAGCAAGTCTCTATGATGCAAGTCCAGAGTGAAAACCAGAAAAGCTGGCTCGACTATCAGTTGCCAGAGCATTTGATGCAGTACCAGGAGCAGCAGCAACAAATTCATGGAGGAAATCAACATGACGTCAGGCCACAGAAGTATCAAGGACAATCTCCTTTGGAAAGTCACTTCTTTGTGTGAGATGATTAGGGGAGCATAGATGTTAAGGTGTATTCTGCCTCTTAAGCTTTTAGTCTTCAAATCATTATTTTCTTCCTTCTCTCTCTATATATGGGGGGAAGTTCCTACCATCTCGAATTGACTTTATGTTGAGATGCTCCACTTGAATTTCTACCTTATCAAATTTTCTTAACGTGTTAAGGTTTGAACAGTTTGACGCAACAAATATCCATGGCCGTGCTGCTATCATTTCCACCATTGCTTTTGCAGAATCTTCCATGTTAAGTTTTTGTTGGGGAGCATGGTTGGTGTTGGAGTGTTGCAGGCACCTGACTTTGAACAGGTCTCTCTCTGTCAATTGGCTTTTCCTTTTGAGATTGGTTTTTTTCCTTTCAAATTACGTAAAATAATCAAAACATCTAGCACAGTAGCCTTTTATTTTGATTGTATACTGACTGAATGCTTTTGTTCTTCTGAGTGTTACATTCTTCCTTTCTTTCGGTATATTTGGAACTCTTTTTTCTTTTCTCAACTGTGGTTTTCAGCTCTAGGTAAACAATTTTTTTTATTTTTTATTTTTTGTGAAAGTGATTTTGCATTCTTTGGCCTTGCTGTTTGAACTCTTGCTTTTATTTTTTTTCTTGGACCTCTCACTCCATTTTTTAAATTCCTAATGCGTGCATATATGATCATTTAGGGGCCTCTTGATTGAGGGTTCTGACATCTTTTTCTCTTTTACTTTGGCTCGATTGAAGATAGAGGACAGACTGGGTCTGCCTAACAGTACTTTTTCCCCGTTTGCTTTTTCCACTGGTAGACGAGTTGTTTGGTAGAAAGGGATGTGGCAGTTGGTTACTGTTATCTTCTTTGAATTTATTAGTGCCTTCTCTATCTCGTGTTTTATTTGTGCAATAAAATCTTGCTCTGAGTACCTTTTGTGTGCTTGTGTATTTTTCTTGCAAGATGAATACTAACTATATTCACCATTAGCCTTACAAGAGAGTGCTCATTTTATCCCTTAAATAGCAACTGTCGCCATAGTTGTCTTACCTTCCCCTACATCTTGCAATAAGATGAAGAGCTTGACTTCCTACAATACGATCTGTTTTGTAATCTAGAGATATTGCCAACCAGCTCCTTGATAATGCTGTCATACTACTTCGCCGCCCGTATATTCTCTCCTGTGCACTGATGCACTTGTTACTTGGTGAATGTCTATAGCTTGGCCTATGGAGTTATTTGATATCGCAATGATTTGATAAGTTTACTAAATGAAGATTGTAGCAAATTGCTAAATGGATTTTCGCCTTTTGCAACTGTTATGGACATTTCTAAACCTTATTTAGAAAAACAGTGGGCAAAAGCAATTGCCCCAAGGGAAAAATGAAATGAATGGAGATTAGAGCATGGATTTAGCCTGGAGACCCATATTCTGATATTTCAAACCATGCCATGGCTGGAGTGTCGTCATACCACTGGCAAACTCAGTGCAGAAGGATATGCTTGTATTTCATTGAATAATGTAGGTTTGAGTCAATTTATTAGCGCACTCCATAATTTTGGTTTTATATTGAGAATTCAAGGTTGATTATTCACAATGCGAATTAAAATGGTATTCATTTGGTCTTTTACACCTCTGTGCTGTCATTTTTATGTTTCATTGCTCTCTAGTTGGACGCCCTCTTCAATTCTAATGCCGTGTATCACGTATTACACTCTGGGTTAATTGTATTGATGTCTTTTTAGTTTTATATGCAGCTTGGGCGAGCTTCCAGACCTATTGCATGAAGCTTATGAAGTCAATAGGTGATGTAACTGGTAATTTTACATGCAGGAGTGCCTTGTCTGGTTGGTCAGTCGGCCCTCTTCAGAATATTGGGTTATTCCCGGCAGTTGTAGGCATTTGGATGAAATCAATAGAAGTATTCGGCTATTATATTTTGCTAGGTTAAAATGCTCAACTTGATTGTTAGTGGTATTTGCCTGAAGCCGCACTAGACATTTCAACAGCTAAACTTTCAAGTTATATCCTTGGCACTCTGCAGTCTCTACTCTCGAGCTTTGCCTGAAGTTCTGGAATGATGTACTGCGTGAGAAATTCATAGGAAAGTTTCTGCGATAGGCTGAAATAACTATGGAATTAGAAACATACAAGGTATGTAAAGTTTCACATTTGATGTTTTGACTTGTTAAAATGTTGTGTCACGTAGAACTCTTGTGGGTGCTTTACTGCTTATGAGAATCTGAGATACAATGTGGTGTTGCATTTTGTCGTTCGGATCAACTTGTGATGCAACTATCATAAATTCTACTATTTTTTTTTTGGTTGTCCCGCCCTATCCAATATTCTACGTGTTTCTTCGACCTTTTTTGAAGCTCTCCAGGCCTGTCTTTGGGTAGAACTTCAATGAATAAATGAAATCTTAAAGAGCATGATTCGTAAGAGGATCAGATACTACTAGATTGAATAAAGAATTCAAATCTTGCTCATTGCACTCTTTCACCTCGTCTTATTTTGTGCTGTACAATACTTGCATTTAGTGTTTTAAAAAGCGTGAAGGTGAAGCCTCAAGTTTTATGAACTTGGGTGAGGCGTAGACATGAGAAAATATTTTCTTATTTTTAATCATGTTAAAATCATTTGATAATTAAAATAATACATATCAAACTTTTAAAAATTATACCCTTTTTGGTATTAATTTAAATCAAAGTCAAACAATTAATATTAATCACATATTTTAGTGGGCCAACTTTTTAGCCACACATTTCAAATTTTTTTATTTTTTTATCAAAATCTAATTTTAATTTCTACCAACAAAGCTATAGAATATTATACATACTTAATAATTTCTACAATTAGTTAATTATAGAATTTTCAATTTTTTGAAATGCAAGAATTAGATTATTTTTCATAGTTTTAATTTTCAACTAAACAAATCTTACTTAATAGATTTATAGGAAATTCATTAGTGCTTTCGAAGTTTTCAACAAAATATTGAATTTCAAGATCATAATCTCATACGTAGATAGCATTGTAGCTTAAATCTTATTTAACTATTTATCGAATAAAGCCATTTTTAACTTTTGTTCAGATAGTCTTTCAAAATTTTGAAATTAATGTCATGAAAAGTTTTTTAAAAAATAATAATAAAAAAAAAATCAATAAACCAAAGTTAATAAAAGACTTATAAGAAAAAGGAACAAAAAAATAAAAAAAATTAATAAAGAGAGCCTAGGAAAGATGAAAGACAAAATTCAGCCGTATAAGAATTTGACAAAAATAAAGCGCCTAGACGCCAAGCGAGACATTTTGCTCGAGATTCAAGCCTAGGCGAGCTTTTTCGAACACTGCTTGTGCTAAATCATCTTTGTTACCACATTTAAAACATAGGAACATGTATGTATTCTATTGTGTAACTCTGGCTTCAGCCTAATCGTTACTGTTTTCTACGGAAAAATGGAACTGATCAAGAAGTGACTGCATCTGTGAAAAATATATTTTACAAAATAGAAAACATTTATGCTGATTGCTATTCCTATACTTCCACCAGCCCAAACTGGGTGACTATCTCTAAAGAATTTGACACTCTCTCTCGGGAAAAGAGATTTGGGAAGACCCCATTGATTAGCATGAAAGAATAATGGCTTATATTACATGAAAATTGAAGAATGAAAAGAATGGAAGTATATATGCAGTAAAAATCCCTCTTAATCTCTAGAATGGGAACCCAAATAATCCCTCATAACTTGCAGATGAGGTTGATGTTTATATATCTTCTGCAAAAACTTTGAGTACATAATCGCGAAAACGCCTTGAGTATTGCTTAGGATCGACTGCCGAGATTGAATTAGGATCGTATTGGATGGACTTGTATGCATGTTCAATCTTCTTTGTAATGTCATAGTCCTGCAGAATGTCTATGATACCAAAAAACATAATCACGTCATAGCATTCCCCAGTTGGTTCTCCTACTAGTTGGATTTCAATGTCATTCTTCCTCTCAGTTCTTTCAACTCTTGCTGGCATGTTGATTCCCAATCTTATACTTGCCCACCTAAACTCAAAAAGATTTTGAACGCGTTTGTACATGATTATGAAAAAAGAGTGAAATTTAACGAGCCAATGCTTGACTAAAAACAAACAAAGTCTTGTTCCCAATAAACTTGGGGTCGGCTGCACGAATATTTTTTCACCATCCGTTTCGATTTCTAACACTAAGATATTGACATGAATATACTGTCGAACCACTTTGTCCAAAAGCTCTTCAACGAAGTGGTTTAACATGATATCAACATTAGCCAAAATACTTGGTTTGAGTCTTGCAGTATCTATTTATGAAAATTGTTCACATGACACGCATTAAATGAAAAATAATTGTACGTGAAGAGGTGAGTCAAAGAAAATTGTCCCTCTAACCACATAAGCTTTTAAATGATATAGTTTAACATATATAACCATAAAGAGCAAATGACACGGTTCAATGTAGAATCATCTTACCCTGCAGGGTTCAGAAGCAACTGATCCACATCTGCTCTCGATAGACATGAAACTGAGTCAGTTTCCGAGCCACCATTATCTAAATGAGAGTTGAAACTAAATTTCTGATTTTGAACCATGATAAAAGAAATTGTTTAGTCATGTCCGATATTCCATATCAAACATGAACTTGATAATATGTAAAATGGAAATGTCGATTCAAGTAGTAATTACCAACGGTGGTTATAGCACCAGAGGGAGTATGGTCATCATGTGATGCTTCTGTGAAGTGGAGACCAACCAGAAGGCTATAGTCCATAATTCTCTCCTGTTCAAGAAACTCACAGTCCCTGTCAACTTGTCTGCAGAAACAAGTAATATTCCAATTAACCTATCCTAAAAATCCTGAGAAACGAAATGGAAATGACCTTGACAACATGAGGAGACAGGCATAAAACCGAGTTTTTTACCTACGAAAATCTTGAAACCATGTCTTTTGAAGTCGAAAGATGAAGTTAAGATCAAGGTCTTTGAGAGTTGTCGTAGCATCAATCTCTAACTCAGGTTTATAAGTTAGTCGGCCAAAAGTCGAGCCCTTCAAATCGTACCTCCTATGGATCATATACTCGGAACAGAAGAGATTTCCCATGATGATGAACCTCACCTAAATCATCAATCACATTAAATTTTTTTTCTGAAGAAGCAATGTCTATATATTATATATCTACTCCTGATAATACCTTCTTTTGAGCAGGACCATTCAACTTTACACAATGCAGCCCAAAATATTTTGTCACTAGGGTATTCTCGAATGCACGAACATGATTATAATACGCGTTTAGCATCCTTAATAGAACCTAACAATGAAATGGAAAAGTGATAAAGATATCCTGTTTGCTGATTTCACTCGTGCATTTAAGTGAATTTAAATTAGGAATTCTCACTTTTACTTCTGCTTTTTTCATAGTCTTTATCATATAACGGTCATCGTGAGTTAAGTAAAAGAAGCTTCCACTTTTTCCAGGGGAAGAAAGTTCACGCAATGCATCATCACCACATATCGACAACATATAATCTGCTGGATCAACCTTGAATAACATCCTCAGAGTCCTGAAAATTATCGTGACAAGTAATTAAGAATTCGTCAGCGTTCTTTTGCACGAAATTATGATTTTGAATTTCTTATTGCAGAGAATCTAATTCAAATTTTGATACTTGCCCAAGAAGTAGATTTTAAGCTAATTTTAAGAACAACCAAACATGAAGATATCAGCAATTCAGGCTTTTTTTGACTGTCATTATAGAACAAGACCTTACCTGAATACTTTTGGACAATAATCTTTCCATCTAAATTCACAGGATTGGTGAGGTGGAGTAATTTTGGATCCCTCGGCAGGGAATTTTGTCCAATACTTTTCCTTGGGGTCAAAAGCTGATGGCTTCAGATCAAACGATGGAGGTGGACCGGGCCTTCCAACAGAATGCCTGTGAAGTTAGCAAACGGTATAGGTCTTGATTCGGAGTAGAGACAAGTAGATCAGGAGAATGACATTCATATTTCTCATTTGTGTTGGATTCTGTTAGTCGAATTATACTGTACAATTGTATGCTGATCGACCTAATATTCCTACTATGTATAGGATTTTACGGGGTTGGTTTTGTGTATAAGAGAGATGCGAGCAAAAAATAACTCGCACTCCCTAATATCCAGAAAGGCGTTCTGGGAATCAATCTGATTCCGTACCTTCCTCTCGAAGAAAATTTCAGTTTTAATTTTATATCAGCTACATTAAAAATGAAAAAGTACGCCAAAGTTATTAGAAAGATCTGATGAAATTGAAGCGGAAGAGTAAATCATACCTAATTCCCAGCTGCAAATTGAGCATTAGCTCATAATTCCTATGCCCTTTGCATATTGTCTCTCCTTGTTTTTTCACTACTTTAGGTATCCTTAGAGGGCTGCCTCTTGCATTTACACAGTCAAGCTGTAAACCATCATCAGAGTCATTTCCGGACATTCCATTCCGAACAGAACCAGGAGGCAAAGGCGCAGCATCAGACAACCGCATTAGACCGAAATCCCTATCTACACCAGCATCTATTCTACTGTCGACCGACATTCTTCGTGGCCTAACGCTCGTATCTGAGCCCTTTGTAGATCTCCAAACTGCAAGCTTTTTCTGGGATGGCCATACAGTGACCTTTTCACCAGGACAAACCGTACAATCTTTCAAATCAGTGTTAAAAACTTCTTGAGGATCCCATTCAAGATTTGCTTCCAATAGTGATCCAGATGGATAATAAGTCCCACTTTGTTCCTTCAGATCTTTACTCCAAATCCCTACATAAAAACTCCCATCTGCCCATTTAAATGTTCCATTTCCTTTAGGCAATCCATCTTCCCAATTCCCTTCATACACATTCCCATTAGTCCAACACATTTTCCCTATCCCACAAATGGTTCCATTCCTCCATTTCCCTACATAATAATTCCCATTCTTCCATTGATATTTCCCCATTCCTTCGTGTACTCCTCGAATCCATTCGCCATCATAACTATCTCCATTTCCATATTCCTTAACACCACGACCGTGCTTCAAATTCATGATCCAAGAGCCCCTGTAAGTATCCCCATTCGGCCCCGTATACATACCTTCTCCATCCATGAAACCACTCTTGAAGCTACCCTCATACATCGCCCCTGATGGCCAGCTAAATGTACCTTTTCCCATCGTCTTGCCTCTAAACCAGTCTCCTACATACAAACAACCATCCGTCCACAAGTATTTTCCATATCCATGAGGGAAATTCTCGGACCAATATCCCGTGTAGTAATCACCATTGGGGAGAAATCTCTCTGCATGATACACTTCTCCACTTGTATGTTCTTCTTCTTCTTGATCTTCATTTTCTTCCTCAACATTTCCTACTGCATAAGACGTCCCAAATATCGTGTTGGCACGCTTCTTGGCTGCAACCTGCGTTTTACGTACTGTCGCCTCCCAGGCCTTCATGCCTAATTAGGCAGGTTTATCTTCCTATTTAATAAAACTATACAGATTTTCTTCTTTTCACAATGCAGATCATTATCTTCTCTTAATTTTCATTGAAACCCGAGTGTCTAAGTGAAGAAAGATGAGCCACGTGGACATTGATCGGCCATGCAAAAAAAAAAAAGGCAAAATTTCTTGCTTGAGAAAATGGGAATTAGGAGGAGACAGACAACCTAAGACAAATACAAAAAATCTAAACCAAACAAACTTCATATTTTTTTGTCTTCTTCTCATCTACATTTTCATTTTTCTTTTATTGGGATTATGCTAATGTAATGGGACATCCATAAAACACGACCGATGATCATGGAGTTTGGATAATATTGAACCAAGAAAATCTAGCTTGACTATGTTTAGAAAATGATTGCTGTTGTGTGATGCATTTCTTTGTCCAAAAAATTTATTAAGTACGTCATATCTCAGTGATCCAACATATGACTTGTTCAACTGCTAAATATTTGAGGTTCTTTGACATTTGGAAAGATGAGCGGATTTAGGGTTATCCATTTGCTATAAATATTCTTGGCTATTTGCCATATTTGATCATGTTCATTCTCATTTTTAATTAGGCAACTTGATGTTTCATTTCTTGCTGTCTGTCCAACCACTGATTTATATATGCAAATATATTCCCCACACCAATGGCCAATATTGTGTGTTTGATCTTGGTACATTATGTTAGAAAAATGCCGTCTTAAGGTTTAATCTTTAACATATTTATTCTTTTCAACACGCGTATAATTACATGTTGAGCGATTCATTTTTTTCTATCACGAGCAAACATGCATGATGATGGTGAAACTTAAACATGGAACTCTTTACTATTGTCTAGATTAAAATGTCAGAAGGAGATCGAGTTTTTTATTTATTTATATTTATTTTGCACAATTTTGTTTTGTTTATCTTGCCTTCAATTTAAAAAAGAATAATGAACTTATATTTTAGTTTTATAAATTCAAAGTTTAATTTTGAAAAAGCATATTTTTATTAGCAACGCTATTTGTACATCATGATTACATATTTATATACACAATAATGACATTGAAGAGAGAGAAGTCAAAAATATAGAAGTCGGTTAATATAATCAACATCATCATTCTGTAAATCAATCTGTAAACGATTATATACTGATAACATTATACTATTTTTATATTTTAAAATTAAGTGTCAAACCCAGCAATTATGTGAACTTTTAGTTAAGCCCGCAATTAAGTTAATTCTTAATTGAAATCTGGAATAAGGCACAAGTTCAAGTGTACTACATCATAGTTTTCAAATATTATGGTTAAATTAAAGTGTTTTTTCATAGAGTTTTCTTAAAAGTGCACTACCTCTGCAATTTTTTGTGAGTGTTTGTGTGGAAAGAGAGAAGTGCAGGTGTTGGTGGCGGCGACATTTGGGTGGTACCAGTGGTAGTCTGTGGTTATAGATGAGGTGGTGTGATGGAGGCGAATGTGGTGCTGGTGGTTGTGTGCTGAACTTGAAGTGCTGGTGGTAATTGTGGATAAGGTACAGGTGGTAGTATGATGGAAGTGGAGGTGTTGCTGGTGGTTTTGGTGGTAGGGGTTTGTCGATTTGAGGTCGCGTAGATGATTTGCGTGGCGTGGCGGTGGAGTCAAGGTGACGTTAAGTGGGGTAGGATGAAGAGGGATTATGATAAGTTAATTGGTTAATTGTGACCAATTAATTTGATAATTTGTTACTTATATAAACATGTAATTACAATTAAATTTGTAATTCTGATGTGATTGTGACCTTTTGTGATTAGTAAGTGATCGCAGTCATAAATTGTGTGTTATCGTAACCATGACTTGTTTAATTAACATGCACTTGATTTTTCAACAAGCAGTTATTAAATTTAAAAGTTAGTAAACTGCTTGTTTGGTAAAGCTATTGTTTGTTAGAAAGTTGATCGTACCGAATTGTTAATCATAGATTTCATTGGACTCATAATTTTTAATACTTTTCATCACATAATTTACGTGACCTACTAACTTTTATCAACTTTTAGCAACATCGCTCAACCCATAAGTAAAAACTGAAGCCATCATTTGGAAAAAATCTGACTTCAAGTGAGTGTGATCATTTATGATTTAACTTTTGAATAACTGTTTTCGTTAATCAGATGGTTATAACTTATATTTTCATCGCAATTTTTACTTGATACACCATATTTTTATTACGGTTAAGCTTCTCAAATCATCTCCAACCCTACACCAAAATTTGAGGTAATTAGTTTTATACCATTTTACACACAATCTTGCACCCCAACTGAAAAATCATCTTCAACAAATCACAGCAAAACGTATATCAAATAAAAATGTTTAATCATTTTCTTCATTCTTAATAATTTATTTATTTATTTTTACAACTACATAAATTACTAAGAGCCAATTTGATCATCATTATAGTCTAAGAATACATTTTGAAATAGTAGATCAATGGAGAGTGTGATTAAAAAATAATGAAAAGTTTTGAGTTTGCCTATAATATTATTTTATTGAAAAATGTGTGATTGAAAAGAAAAGAGAGAAAAATATATTTTGAAAATAATGTGAACAAACAAGGGCTAAATAAATAATTACGTTAAATTAACGAAAATATTAAATTCATTAAAAAAAATTTTAAAAATAGTACAATTAATAAAAACAATACAAATTATAAAAATATTAAATCATGTCATTATAAAATAGTGTAGTGCATTTCGAATTTTGATACCATGATATTACGAAATCGAAATAAAGTTACAATTTAATTCTCGGAATTCATATATTCATCTAACAAATGATCAACTAATGCATTTCGAAATGCAATGCGAGCCTATTTATCCTTGATTTGTCTATGGAGTTGAGATCCGCTATCCAAAATTGGTTATCCAACTTGCTGTTTATTAATGATTCATTGACACATCATTTTACACATATTTTTAAGCAAAAATGATAGTAAGAGAAAAGTTGGGCATGTTAATTTAAGTAATGTGTTATGAATCATTGGGTGGACACTGGACAATAAGTTGAACATTCAATTTTTGGATGGCAGTTCTTGAAAACGATGATTTTCGTTTTCAACCAACTCAACTTTCGGAGTGGTGTATATATGTGATTGTTGTGATATATTTTGTGTTAACTTTAAATAATCGTGTTTGTTACATTTTAAATTTTTTGAGTATTCTTATTTAAGTTAATTCCCTAACTATTATTGATTACATTATTAAAATTTATTACAAATTTTAAAAAATAATACTAATTTATTGTATTAAAAATGTATAAAAAAAAAGGGGACATAAATATCCTTAAACCATTTTTTTTACAAAGTGAAAGAGAAGGGCAAAATTGTACTTAAATCATTTTGGTACAAAATGTGCTACATCGGAGGGGCTTTGCACCAATTTTTGTTCAAAATGATGTTTTGGTACACACATTGGAGTTACTCTCCATGTTTGCTCATTGCAACAATTATTTTTTAATTTTTTTTTTTGTTAAGTTCTTATATTCAATCTTCCATTAATTAGTACGTTTTGTCCTTGATGATAATTTATATATAAAAAAAAAATTGTTTTCATGAAACGAGGGAAAAATTATTTTTTCCGTAATTTTTATTTATTTATTTTTCAAAATATGATAGAAAAATAAGTTGTTTTACGTCATTTCAACAACTTTTTGGATATAAAATTGTTATTAATATAAAATGTGTTAACCAATGAAAAGTTTGAGGATAAGAATGAAATGAAAAATTATTAAGAACATATGTGCTATAATAGGCAAAGATTAAGAACCTCAAGTTAAGAAATAAAATTTGTGTTGTGAGTATAATTACCTTGGAGATTTTAAGTGCCACAATTTGAAAAGGGAAATCGACACAAATGGTCCTCAACCTATGGGGGTTTGTTGTGCAAATAGACTTTAAAATTTAGGTCATGGCTCAAACTTCTTTTATCTTTCAATATTGGACGAAATTGATCATTTTGGATGTTTTTCATCCAATTCACCATTAAAAATGTCAACTTTTGATAATAATAAAAAAAGGTTAAAGTTCCACTACTTTTCATTAAGTAAATAAAAAAATTGAAAAAAATTATGATAAAGAAAATGAAACCCATCCTATCAATTAGTCTCTCGTAAAAGCATCTCCAATGCAATTTTGGATAACCAAAATGGAAGGTATTAAAAAATACATTTACTACAAACTAAGAAGGACTCCGTCAATATAATGTGATAGAAAAAAATACAAAACGAACAACTTTCAATCTACATGACATCGATGTCTAACAAGTGGACACTCAAGTTCAAAATTGGTTCGAGTCCATTCTATCGATTGCTATCTAAGTCTCTTTTATTTATTTTTTAAAAAATAATAATATTACATTTAAATACGTATATGAAATGTAATTTTTGATGAATTAACATATCTAATGGAGTTTTTTTTTTTTACATGCAAACTAATATGCTATATAGCCAGCGGACCGGGTCCAATGGGTGCAGTTGCCCCCACTGGACCTCCAAATATTTTTTTATTTTTTATTAGTGCAAAACCCAACAAAGTCTTGAAATGACATACCAGTCCAAACCCTTATCCCTTCCTCCAATTGTTCCTATGAGGTTGCGATTCCAGTTCACTCAAACCCCTGTGATTCCATTTAACATTTTAACTGGAGTTTTTTTTTTTTTTTTTTTTTTTTTGGAGATTAACGTTATTTTCTCTTTGCAAATATATAATCTAATGTTTTTGTTTGTTTTTTTTTTCCTAGTTTTCCAGCTTAGACAACAAATTGGATTCTTGCCTTCTCTTTTGTTATTTGTTATACATAAATTATTGTTTTGTGTTGCATTTGCCTTCTCTTCTGTTTATGCAAACTTCGTTTGATTTGAAGAAAGATATGTTGAGTTATTTTAAACAAGTATCTCAAATTTCTATTGAAGAAAATATTTGAGACAAAGAAATCACGCATTGAGGAAATTTCTATTGAAGAAAATGTCGAGGCAAATTTCTATTGTTGTTTTTGCCTTCTCTTTTGTTTATTGTTTACGTAATTCTGTTTCACTCCCACTGAATCATAATCAGGGATCCGTCCTTGTATATAGCACAATATTGAATATTTAGATGCTATGAGGATTGATTGGTAAGACTAGTTGCCTTCTTTTCCGTTTTTTCCTTATATTTTTTAGTTTTTCATTTTTTTACTTATTTCATGTTGTTTATCTATAATTCTATCTAAATATCACATTGAGGGGGAATCATTTTTTAGACATTTCTAGCCTTCCACGTAATCATTGTTTTGACATTTCTAGCCTTACATGAAAGATAATAAATTTATTTATTATACATCCAATAAAATCATTTATTATACATTGT
>CAIGRS010320497.1:0-10053 GCA_903798395.1 Fraxinus floribunda | reverse complement strand
GTTAGTCTTGAGATTATTAGATATTGACAAAAATACTCACACATGACAAAACTATTGAATTTTAAATATTTGAATTTTTCAGAATTTTTCATTTTTAAATTTTATATATTTTTTCATCGGTTCAATTTGGTTTTAAACCGCAATTAAAACATTTTGTTGATGGGTCCACATGACTCCAAACCGACTGTTTCTAAAATGCGATTTCAGTTCGATTTTTCGGTTTGACGATTTTTGCTTACAGCCCTAGGTCCCCGCAATAAAAAAGAAAAAAAATTACCTACCCACCCCCTTGTGAGTATATGTAAATGTAGCATTGTTCATATTTGCGACACCCTAACCCCTATCCATAGATGAGATGGCAACGGGGCGGGGCACCCTTACCCCGCGCCACCCCGCCCCGTCCCACCTTAGACGGGGCGGGGCGCGAGTTTGCCTCATTTAATTTTATTTTTTTTGTACAAAAATTTCCTGTTAATTAATTTTTTTATTCTTCATGAGGTGGTTTCGGGGCACTTCAGGAAGGGGCACCCCCTTCCCGCCCTGCCCCACTAACTCGCCGGGATGGGTTTTTTTCGCCCCATTCGGGGCGGGGCGGGTTTTTTGTGTCCTATTTGTTTTTCTTTATCCTTTCAGTTGTTGTTTTTCCGTTCTTCAATCTTTTATTGAATAGTATTTATCCCTCTAAAAACATTTCAAAAGCTCTTTACCATTTTTAAATCGTTTTCTGTTTTCGATTTTTCAAAACAGTGAAAACGCGTTCTTTTTCTTATTTTTGAAATCGCTTTTTTGAAAACAAGTTAAAAAATTGGATGTTTTCAGTTATAATCAAGCCAAAATTTTCAAAACGCGTTTTGATTTTTTCAAAACAATTTTTCAAAATGCGAAAAAAAAAAACATTTTTAACAATTTCAAATGGACACTTAATATGAATTCAAAACTCAAAATTGAAATACAAAGAAGAACCCAATTTTTTAACCACACTGTTTATCCAATATTAAGATGCTACAAACCTATAAGAATACAAATGTTCACATGTCCTTCGGAGTACCGTTTATTTATTTATTTATTTTTTGTACAAAAATTTTCTGTTAATTAATTTTTTTATTCTTCACGAGGTGGGTTCGGGGCACTTCAGGAAGGGGCACCCCCTTCCCGCCCTATCCCACTAACCCGCCGGAATGGGTTTTTTTCGCCCCATTCGGGGCGGGGTGGGTTTTTTGTGTCCTATTTGTTTTTCTTTATCCTTTCAGTTATCGTTTTTCCATTCCTCAATCTTTTATTGAATAGTATTTATCCCTCTAAAAACATTTCAAAAGCTCTTTTACCATTTTTAAATCGTTTTCTGTTTTCGATTTTTCAAAACAGTGAAAACGCGTTCTTTTTCTTATTTTTGAAATCGTTTTTTTGAAAACAAGTTAAAAAATTGGGTGTTTTCAGTTATAATTAAGCCAAAATTTTCAAAACGCGTTTTGAGTTTTTTCAAAACAATTTTTCAAAATGCAAAAAAAAAAAACATTTTTAACAATTTCAAATGAACGCTTAATATGAATTCAAAACTCAAAATTGAAACACAAAGAAGAACCCAATTTTTTAACCACACTGTTTATCCAATATTAAGATGCTACAAACCTATAACCTCGTAGGCACAAGAATACAAATGTTCACCTGTCCTTCGGAGTATAGTTCAGTGGTACAAAAGACAGGAGTGAATTAGTCTCAGCTGAGTTGACAGTCGCGGTGTGAGAGTTCGATTCCTGCCTCTAACAAAGTTTGGAATTGGACTCTTTGTGAGTATTAGTATAACAGTTCTCGTACTCTGATCTGTTGAGGCACATCTAGTGATTTACCTCCTTCACGATACTCTAGGAGCGGAGCGGAGCCGGGCAGGGCGGGGCGTGAAGGTTGGGTTCAACCTTTTTTCACAAACGTTCACCTAAATTGGATATTTTCCACAGAACCGATACTGGTCTGCAGTTTTCCGTTAAAAAATAATAAATAAAAATAAAAAATGAGATGAAGTTCATATGAACTCAATGACGGTTTGCGTGCCCTGTCAATTTTCCTGAACAATAATATTAGAAACCCTAGCCTTACCCCAAATCGAATCTAGCATTATTTCCACGTTCTTTGCCTGCGGATAATTTCAGCTCAGAACACTATGGAATCCAGTGAAGATTCTGCGAAAACCGCAATAATAACAACAGCAAGGTAACTTTCCATTTCTCTCAAGCTTAATTTATGAGAACCCTTTGTTTTTTTGCTGGGAAGATCATTCCGATTATTGAGAAATTCAATTTTTTTACGAAATTAAAATAATTAGAATTAAGAATATAAAGATACCCCTTGTTAGTGATTCGTTTTGGTTGTGGACAATGCATTTGTTCTTTGTTAATGTTTTTGGATTGCTTGGCTTGTTTTATTTATCGGTTTGTTTCTGTTTTGCGAGGTGTTCATTTTAATTAATACAATCAGATTGTTTGCAATACTTGGCAACTCTTTTAACTTGACATTATAGAAGCACGTGAACGAATAGCTGAAGGATCAAATTAGTTTTCGAATTCGGTTTCTAACATAGAACAATGTAGGAAGGTTTAGAAAGTGAGAAATATAGTTTAACTGTGGACAGATTGAGAGATTCCACACGTTTTTATCTCCTTTTGTTTATTTTGAGAGCCGTGTGTAGTCAAACTTAGTAGAGATTTCAGGAAGGCTTCTTATAAGAGTTCGCCTTGAGTTTAAAATGCAACGATCCCTTTAATGCCTTTCTTATCATAGAGGTGATACTCTAATTACATCATAAAGATTAAGAAACTCTCTCTCTCCATCCCTCTCATAGACAAAATGTACCGTATTTAACGTTATTTGATCTACGATGTGCTAGGTTCTTGTGAACTTTCGTTTTATGATTAATTTAAGCTTTGTGACATTATGCTGACTGGCTATCTTCGTCTCACAGTAATTCGTTACATACTGTTTACTGATTTATAATATTTTAGTTGTCATAAGTTGACACTGTACATTACAAACTTTATCATATTCTAATATTTGAATAATCCCCCTAAATTACTGGAAGTTGTGTGTAATTTGTGACTGATTCCAGGCATAAGTGTGCAGCATGTTTCAAGCAGTACAAGAAAAAAGAGCATCTTGTTGCACATATGAAAATCTCGTATCACTCAGTTCACCAGCCTCAATGCAGTGTGTGTCAAAAGCATTGCAAATCCTTTGCATCACTAAGGGAGCACACAACTGGTGATGTACAATACTACGGTTTGGAACATCTTTTTGTCAAAGGTTCACTCGGGTGCTCATTCTCATAATCATTTCCTCAAACCTTTAGGTTTACTGGCTAAAGGGAATTGTTCAAAAATATTTGCTGAAAGAGGTTGCACCCTCTGTATGAGAATTTTTGACAATCCGGCTTCTCTCTGTGAACACCTGGGAACCTGTTGCCTACCTGCTCCTTTTCCCCTTGTGAGTTGACCTGGGAAATTTTCCCTCTTTTTACCTTAAAAAAATTGAGATATTCATAAGCTTTTTTTCCAGGAAATATTATGGTTGTCAGAAAATGAACTTTGCATGTTACAAGCACATGAACTTCGAACTTTTTGTTTTATTATACAGGATTTGGTGAAGATGCCTTGGACAGAATCTCAAATTGATATAAATGGCAGTGGGAGAATTCCTGAAGCAATCGCTATGGATTGCGAAATGGTTGGTGGAGGAAGTGATGGGTCACTGGATATATGTGCTAGGGTATGCCTTGTTGACGAAGATGAAAAACCGATTTTCCATACTTATGTAGTACCGCTAATTCCTGTTACTGATTATAGGTATCTGGGTGATGCATATGATCTACTTATTCTTTTAAGTTTTTAATTAGGTTAATAGGCGTGTTCATCAGTTATAATCCTATGTATATTGTTGTTTTAGGAACGAAGTTACTGGTATTAGTGAGGATAATATGAGAGATGCTATGCCACTCAAGGAAGTGCAAGATAAAATTTTGCAGATTCTCTACAACGGAGAGTCGATTGGGATATTACGGTTACACGGTGGCAAAGCTAGAGTTCTTGTGGGTCATTCCGTTGGGCACGATTTAAATTGCTTGAGAATGAATTATCCTGATCATCTCCTGAGGTGACGTCATTTTTGGGCAATTAAGGTTTCAAACCCTTTTCATGAGATTACATTGCATCACAACCTGTTTGAAGAAATTGATTTATTGTCTTCAATGAGAATGGACTTCTTGTTTCATGCAAGATGTGGAGGCTCGTGGACAATATACATAGCTCATTATATTTTGATTTATGGTGATATATATATTCTTTAATCCCAAATCCTGCTCCCTCTCCTTTGTCCCATCTCCGATAAGGGAGGAAAATGGGGAGAATCTCTCTCGGGTCTTAAAAAGCTAACTCACTGGTTTTTAAATTTTAATGATTTCATATTTTCTTGAATTAACTTGACCAAGTTCTCACCAGGGGATTGTAATATGAACCTCCATTCCTACCTAGAGTATCTACGAGCTGGTCATTGTATACTGGTTGTCCTTGAATTTTAGCTTCTATAATCAAGAGTAATGAAATAAGAAAGAAGTGGATGAAGTTGTTTTGCTGCATACTCCATTGTGCTTAATTTTTCACCCCCTTTATGTGCAGGGATACAGCAAAATACCCTCCCTTAATGAAGACAAACCTTGTTAGTCACTCGCTCAAGTACCTTACCAAGACCTATCTCGGGTAAGTTGTCATCCAGTGATTATTCTTGCGGTTCCATTTTTTTTTTTTTTTTTTGCTAATTTAGGATACAATTTACAAAAAGAATAGAAGAGATTTGGAGCTAAACGGAAGTACCAGAGACTAAATAGAAACAACCTGAACGACTCTTAGGGGTGGGTGTGGGCGTTTATGGTTTTCTTGGGCTTCCTTTCAGTTGCTAATCCAGAATCTACATTTTTTTTGTTATGAACTCTAAACCGAGTGAAAAATATATTGAAGTTAAATTTTCTCTACGTAACTGCAAGAATGGCAACTCTAGATGAGCAATATTTTTACAGTGAACTTTTCTGAAAATTTTGCAGTCTCATGATCAGTGATCTGAGTTGAGATTTCAGTAATATGGCCCAACAGTTTTGAGGTCAAAAGAAATAAAATGGTTCTCTTTTAGATGTGCTGTCTCCATATACTGCTAAAATAGTTTAGTAGGGTGGGGTGACTATTCTAGTCGATTTGCAATTCCTTCAATGTTTTGTTCTTGGCGTGTGATATTGCAAGTTTGGTTGACATGGGCTTTGGTTTAATAGGTACGATATCCAGTCGGGGTTGCATGATCCTTACGAAGATTGTGTATCAGCAATGAGGTTGTACAAGAGAATGCGGTCACAATGTCACCCAAGAAAAGGTATGGGGATGTTATTGGCTGCTGCTCATAGTACATCTACGAACACTTTTGATTCTTGGAAGCCCAAAGAACTTGAGAATATGACACCAGATGAGCTTTTCAATATCTCCAAATCAAATTACAAGTGTTGGTGTTTGGATTCAGGGCCTCTTTCATGATTTGGAAATGAGTAATGTTATTCATCCCCACTACAACCAGTTTAGATGATTCTAAATGATAAGTTAAATTTAATTTCACATTTTATTTAACATATCATTTAGAGTCACTTAGACTGTGATTGTAACCCAGTGAAGATGAATATCATTATTCTTTGAAAATTAAAGGTAGTGTGTACATATAGTTAACATTCACCCAAATATTGTTGGAAATGAAGAGATAAGTTAATGTCCATCCTATATAGCGACTCTTTTTTATCATGCTTTTTAATGAAGATGATTTTCTAAACATACTTCTTTTCATGCTCTCCATTGATGGATGAGGAGAATTAAAAGAGACGAGTGCTAAAATTTCTTTAAAATGGCATTTCTTAAACATCAGGGATTAATATATGGTAGGTCCAATTCATGGGTCTACTTGAACTTGTGATTAAATCTCCATTAATGAACAAAAAGTAATAAACTTATACCATTATATTAAACTAAATGTGACTAAATCTCCATTAATGAAAATATAAATATACATACATACAATGATGCATCAAATTTACAAAAGAAAAATGACTCTCTGACTCTCCAAATCGATACGTAGAAAACTCACCGTACAAAAAATGAAAAAAATTTCCGTAAATTACATGCACCGGAGTACCTGCGCCAGCCAATTCCGATGACATGTAGATCTATTACTGTCTACTGACCGTCCAAATCATCACCACTCTCATCATCATCAGCTTCATCTTCATCTTCATCGGAAGATAGAGGCACCAGCAAACATGTCCCGTGCAAGTGCCCATTCAGACACACGAAATACTCTAATCCCTCATCGTGAGAGCCGAGCCTCCTAGCCGCACTCTTCTTGGGCACAAGCCGAGCTGCGGTCATACTCCAGACCCGAGTCCCACAATAAGGACATCGGATTTTCTCCTCAAACTCCACCCGGCGGTTTATCAAATACTCCCGGGTCCTCGATTTTTTAAATTCCCGAAATACCCCTCTATAAATACCTAAATCGTACTCTTTGCCCCTCGCTGGATGCTCACATGGGTCGCTCAAATACAGTACATCTCCTCTGCATTTCTTCGCCAAAAAGCTCTGACCCGAAGTCTTCGAAAACCGGGACTCCTTCACGAAATGACCCTGCAAGGGTTGACTCAGTCTAAAAGACCGATTCGACTCACATCCGCAGCAGAAAAATAGTAATTTCGCGATCGACTGCCACCCGCCGCAAATTCGGCTGTTAGGCACACCACCCATTAATGAAGCTATCATTCGCGGTGCGCGATACACGCATAATTCCCTCCATAGAAGCCGTTTCGAGACGGCACGGAGTTTATGGTTTACCGACGCAGTGGCGCAGAGATCTCGAATGTCCCATTTTAAAGACTCGAAAACAAGGACAAGAATCCGCTCGTTGAAAATCCCGGACTCGGACGACTCAGTAGCTTTGTTAACCTTCTGACTCGGATAGTCGCCCATTCTTACTACGGCAATTGGAGAAATTATCTTCTGCAAACGCGTATATATAGGCGCGTAACAGACAGAGGGACACGTGTAAGGCAAAGAATTAATGATTAACTACTTAGAAATCATTGTTCTTCGCATGCGGGACACGCGTCAAATTTTTGTTCATTAAGACTATCGTGGCCGCTTAAGATTGGTTGAGTGAAGCATTGTAGAATCGAGGAGAAACGTAAGCGTGTGAACTGTAGTGGAGATGATGCCACGTGGCTGATAGGAAAAATATCAGGATGAGTACGTGGCTAATTTTGGGAAAATGTACGACTCGCAATACAAAAATATCTGGGATGTACGATTATTCATTCGTCCACGTGTGGATTCTGGACTTTGATTGACTGATATTTGATTATTTTATATGACATCATATCGAACGGTCGGATTATGTGGATACAGAATAGAATAAAGCAAATAATATAAAAAATGACAAATAAATACTTAAAAAATAAAAATCTTGTTCGTTAGGTCTAGAGATGTCAATAGACCGAAGTGAGCTGACTGGCCGCCCAACTAGCAGAGCTCGCAGCTCGCCAGCCAACGAGCTCCAAAAAAAAAAAAAAATCTTTTAAGGTAATAAGCCTTTAAAAAGGAAGGAAAAAAAAAAAAAATTCGGCGAGCCAACGAGCTGGCTCGTGGGCTCGCCTCGTGGTTGGCCAAAAACGAGTCGGCCACTCGACTTGTGCTCGGGCTCGTCTAAAACTAGTCGAGCCGACTCGGCTCGTTTGCCACCACTAGTTAGGTCTTACTCGTAGTAGCGTGTTTGATATAGAGTTTAGGGCTCTTTGCAAAGCCGAACGAGTTAAAGTTACTATGCTACATTTAAACGATTGTAATTAATTTCATCGTTAAAGTTTTTTGACATACAATATAATTTGTGATTTTTTACTTAAAATCGATGTTATGAAAATTGGATCAGACCGATCTGTTCAACATGAAAAATCAGGAACGGGTCCAATGTCCGATCCGATTTGTTCTTAAAAACCACTTAAATATAAAACCAGGAAAAAAAAATCCCGGTCAATTGGACTATTAAGTATTAACCAAAAATTGGGTGACTCGGAAATGGTTTTGCAAATTTACAACTTTTGGCGCAATAAATTAAAGCAATTAAAGGCACACGAGAGTTACTTTTCCATTTAGTAGCCCCCCATAATTATAGCATGAATGTTAATTTTTTCATTTTTTCAAGGAGATTCCAATGTGGGATTTTTGTAAAAGACTCTCTTCAAATTAATTTCTTTTTCCATTTCCGATTGGCATGTGATCTTTCATTTTAATGACACAATTAAATACTACTCCCCCGTCTCAATTATATAGGCTGCGTTTCCTTTTCCTCTTATTCCAAATATATATACATGTTTCTTAATGTAATATATTTTGTTGTTTTCTTTTACTAATATACTCTTATTAAATTTTTCTCACCTAATATGCCAACTTTTTGAAATCATTCATATATACATGTTTCTTAATGTAAAATGTTTTGTTGTTTTCTTTTACCAATATACTCTTATTAAATTTTTCTCACCTAATATGCCAACTTTTTGAAATCATCCAAAAACACACACTTCTCACTTCTTGAAAACATGGAACAACTCTCATTTCTTCTTCTTCTTCAAATTATTTATTAATTCCAACAATAATTTAATTTTACATACTGAAAATTAAATAGGGGTAAATTAGCAAAGATCTTGGAAAAAATTAATTTTTCAATGATGACATTAAAGAAACTTTCTTAATTCATGTGAAAAACGAAACAAGCATATATAATTGGGACGGAAGAGTATAAAAATATTAAATAATTCATCACATGACAAAATAAAAATTAATTTTACCCAAATTTAATCATTAATTGGTGTTTTTGTGTGTGCGTGTATTAAATTTTTAATTAAGTTGAAAATTTAACTTAATTTTGTCAATTTTGTGGTATATAATAATATATTTATTTATTACTAGCGGTTCGATCTTGATTTCATCCCGGTTCAACTTTTCCACTCTTCACCCTTTTAACTTTTTCGGGTTTTTGAAAATCACCTTTGGAATCCACGTGGAAAGAGCACAAGGTTGGTTCGTTCAATTATTGGCTAGCTTTTAAATCAATGAGATGACTACAAGTGGTCCATTGTGTGTGGGAGATTTTATTTGGACGCGTGGCAGGTGTAGAGATATCTTGTTGTCGACAACGTTATATTTTGGATAAAAAATTACTTTCAAATTTTACACCTAATTTTTCGTCTTTCATGAGAAACAGACTTTTCATCACGGTGGGGTCGAACGTAAGAAGCTAAACGACGATCAATTTAATTCAGCATTTCAAATGAACCAAACAGGACTATATACATAGCTCTTAACTAACCCGAAAAAATTATCTCAATTAACACTTGTAATTACACGTCGGTTTAATGTTAGTTTGGATGAAGTGTGTTTGTATTTCTATCTAGGGATTGCAACGGGATGGGTGAAGGATGGTTTGGTCATTCTGATCTCTCTTCCAATAGGGCGGTTTGGAGTTTCACAGTAACTAAAAAGTGTAGCATACATGAATCTAACTAGGGTTTGCGATCTTAATGAAATATCAATTATCTAGAGTTTTTGTTCATGTTATAAAAAGAGAGGAAAGAGAAGAGAGAATAAAAGTTAATAGACTTGTTTATTTTATTGAGAATCAAAATTAGTATTTATAGGGTCTAAAATAAAAGTTACAATCGGAATGAAATAGACTTTCTGAACTAAATAAAATTTATCTATATATTATGACAATACTAAATAATTATCAATAATTATCTCATTATTTTATAATACTCCCCATTTGATGATTATGTATACATTAACTGTCTCGTTAAAATGTGTTTGATAAAAATTCAATGGGACAAAAAAAAATCAAACGAAGGAAAAATAGTACGTTTATTTTGGAGTATTAAATATAAATACTGCCTCATTAAAACCTTACTAGAAAAACTCAGTGGGATAAAACATAAGCGAA
>CAIGRS010320458.1:0-12149 GCA_903798395.1 Fraxinus floribunda | reverse complement strand
TTTTTTTTTTTTTTCTAAGTTATGTTTTTTGGGGATGGGAAGAGGAGAGAGTGCATTCTCTAAATATATAGTTGGGGATTTACCCATAACCTTCGTTAAGAAACAAAACACCCTTGCTGGGAAAGAGATAAATCTTCTCCTAATTCCAAAGAGGCTTGAATATAGTATAACCTAATTGATCACATTAGCATGTACAGATACATAGTTTGACATTTACCTATAATGTTGAAATTATTGAAAAAGGAAAGATTTTCCCTAAAAACAAGATAAAACTAACTAAAATTTTAAAGAAATTCAAAATGCATTAAACTAACAAACCTGGTCTTTAACCACATTAACACGAACCAGATTAGAAGTTTTCATCTTCAGATCAGCTAGTTTATGCTGTATGCCAACCTGCATAGTAATTGGAGCGACATTATAAACAAATCATATTTTCTGATTCCTTCTTATTAGTACAAGAATAGCAAGTTTTCAGCTTCTGCAAACAGATACTTTATTTTGTAATTGGGAAAGAATATAAAGGAAAGTTGGCTAACTAGAAAAAAGTTTTATGATACCAAACAAGTTGCACTTGGATATATGATTACAGGTTATACTTACTGATCCATGCTTGAGCAAGCTGTTGGTTTAGCCGAGTACTAGACGTTCATGAAAGTCTGAAAGATATGTTGGATGTGGTGGTTTATATCAAAGTTTATCATATTAGGCATATACACAAGCAAATTTATCACTTAAGGGTCAGCTTTATTTTGGGATTGTATCCTGCATATGTGCATGTGTATACACGCGTCTATAAACTTCATAGTTCATACTAGAAGTCTTGTCTGAATATTTTAATTTCCTCCAGTTAAACTAGAATTTTCACGTCAATAGAGATGGTGGGGGAACAGTGTCCACAGGCTGTAAATCCACAATTGGTCCTTCATAGGAATTACAGACGTTGTACCCTAAGCTAGAAGTGCATCCTTTTTGGTACCACAAATACAATACTAATGACAAAGTGGAGCCCCAGCAGGGAGTGGACTGTGGAGAGTTGTTTCCACAAAAATCCAGCATACAATCTAATTTCACAAGCATCTGTATTACTTCAAAAACAACCTCCCCTCTTGCATGGGTACCGTTTCTGCACCTCTACCCCTTCCTAGACCCCAACAGCGTCTGAACCCTCTAACACTGCATACACCACCTATTACTTCAAATACTTAACGTTCCTGAGATTTTCACCATACATTAAATATAGAAGTTGCTGGGTAATTATTAGACAATGCAGAATTCCACTAACCCCATGTGCCAGTAAATGAAGAAAAAAGTACTCACAATGAAAGGAACAGGAGCATCAAGAAAATCCAGCATCTTCCCTGGCAGAATCTGCAGAGGAATTAAAATAACTCGACAGAAAAGTAGAAAGAATTCCAGATGTCAGCAGACAATCTCAGTTTAACAGAGTTGCAATCAATAATAATAACTGAAAAAATGAGAATAACCAGAATTAGGAAAATGATAACTGAACCAGGACATATGCCAGCTTTAGAATCCAACCATCAGTGGCTATCTAAAGAACCTTAGATGGTATTCACAGTAAAGGTTCAAAAATCAGGAACATTAGAGTAATGTTCAGAGTGGTAAGGCATGGATGAATTATAGCCTTACACTTGGAAACCAACATAATATGATCCCTCAACCAAGAGTAAGATATCGATAATGAAAATTAGGGAGAAATATAAATGATGATTGAATTCGGTTTTGGCTAAAGAAATCGTACAAATAATAGAATAAAATCATTTAGAATCTACTCAAATTTTAACTTGGAAAATTTCAAGGCCCATTATAATCGTCTAATAATCATGACAATCATCCCCAACTTCTAATGTCTTGGAATTTGGAAGTGAGAAGATATATATTGGATGTTGGAAAACTCACTGGAAGGAATAAACTCTGCCATTCAAATGGACGAATGATGGGGATAAGAGACAACACTAGAGCAGATAGAATGCCCTGTAGAGATAGAAAGCATGTAATTAGCCCCCTCATTTGAAGAAAACAATTCAAATCATCTAATATTGATCCATGAACAAACTTACTAGATTTGGGCACAACACAACCACTTGTTTTTCCAATAACACGCCAGTAACCAATGCCAAAATCTGAACAACAGCACATTCGTCAAACTCCAAAAATTGATTGGACAACAATTAATTACCGGATTCAATGCACAAATAGATAATATATAAATTAGATTATTTATTGATTCACACACATCGAAAAAATGATATGATGGAGAATGAGAAATGAAGACTTTTTTTATATAGACAGAACGTGTTAACAAATAAATTCCTATTGAATTTGGAAAATTTTTTACCTTTAAACCTAAAATTCTTCCATAGAACGGCTGAATTCAAATTTCTCTATTCCAACAGCTAAATTTATGCAATGGGTTCCTTTTCGCAAAGTGAAACTTTATTTTTCATTCATACATGGCTTTGATAAGAAAATATATCTTCAATAAAATTTCCCAAGCATGGTTATATGAAAGAAAGCGAGACAAAGTCTGAAGGGGAAGTATTGCACCCAGCCAGACAAATCAACCCCTTATAATCCATCATGCTACTCCAAATACAGAGAATTACCGTCGCTAGCAATTTCATAAAGTCCACTATCTTCTTACAAACCAAGCATTTGTCAAGGATACGGAGTTTTCAATGTAGTAAAACAATTTGGAGGCAGAATGTAAAACAAGGAACTAGGTGTATATAAAGAAACAATGCAACTTGAACTTGAATGCATGTGTACATGTAATTACCATCTTTTTTTTCAAGTAGCATCAACAAAATCTGTAAGTATCTATATTTATTAACACTTCAACTAAGTTTCAGCAGCCCCAATTTTTTGTTACCGTATTTCGAAGGGTATTTTCTTATCAGACAAAGTTAATGATCAAGGAAAACGGTAAATTATCTTGAAGAGCATGGTGAGAAGATAAACAAATAAGAAGTGTAACTAAACTTGCAAAGTTAAAAGACATTACGGTTTCAAGGGAAAGAACTCGACATGTTGTAGCGATTGTCCATATAGAGAGTGAAACAGCTTCCTCAGCCGTCGCCAGTTTTAGCTTGACCTTCAAAATTTAAATGCATCAGTTACGTTGGATTCATCCTTCTACTGGCAAGTACCCTGAACAACTAGTAACTAACTCGTCCAACCTCAGCAGCTTCCTTGGAATCTTGAAGATTAAGATCTAGATACTTCTCATCCACTCCGAGGGCAGAAATTGGAGGTCGTCGATACTCAATGGCCTGTAGATGCTCCAGTGGCTGATAAATAATTTCACTTCCCCTCGTTGGAAGATTCATAGAATGATAACCACAAACTATCTGTAGCAAATCATTTTTATTCTCCTGTCATAGAGGTCAGAAAGAGAGAGAGGAAGTGAGAAAGAAAATCTGAAAAAATAACAATCTGAGTACCATTTAAGTTACCAGAAAGTAATTTATGAACTCACCCTCGCCCATTCCAAGATAATCTCATCTCCCAAATCTCTGTCGTGGTTAAAATAGATTTCATTATCATCATCCTCTGACGCAATAGTTCTAGCTGAACTGCCAAAAGAAAATTAAATATTTACATAAAAAATCAACGAACGTGGTTGTGTTAGAAGGCACACCCATGCAAGAAACAAGTCCAAATGCAGTATTATGTGAACTGGACTGAGCACACTGTAACCGTAGAAGCAGCTAATATAAAGTAAAACCAAATATTCTATAACCTGAATAAGGACTCAAAACTTCCGAGACTCTCCAATGTGTGGTTCCTTAGGCACACGTCGGGCCCAGCCTGCGGAGAGTGGCCATTGTCCTCAATTTCGTATATCCCTTCTACAACATTGGACTGATTTTCTAAAGAATCAGGGGTACAATCCCCAAAATAATGCATATTTTTCCCACCATCGTTATCTAATTCTCTCACTTCACCGTGATCTGATGAGTCACTAGCTGTACCACTGCCAGGAGAACCTATATCCCACCTTAATGATGGGACCTTTTCATCTGCTATAATACCTGCTGCAGCAGCAGTAAGGGCCATTGCACTGTCAACAGGTATTGCTGAAGCCATCCAGTCTGTGTCACTTTCCACACCAGGGGAGCCACTAATTCCATTTATGTGATCCTTTGATGAAGATGGTGAAGGCACATGATAGGAAAGAGACATCTCTGTAACAAACTGTGTTATCCGATTCAGACGCTCCTGCGCAATGATGCTGCATATGCAATAAATTGTATGTGTGCATGTAATTTCCATAAAAAGAAATGACAGAAGGAAATATTAGAGTTAATCAATAGGACATTCAATTGGAATAATAAAGAGATCGAAATTATTAATGGAACTAATGTTGACCTGTTCAATATCTCATAGTGTAACTCAAAGAAAGGTACTCTTGTTAAGATACAATAACAGCGAGCTGCAGAAGCCAAAAACCGACTGCAGCCATCAAGTGATTGGGAAAGGGGCGATGAAACCCCAGAACCGGCAGGTGGTCTCTGAACAAATTCTTGTACGTGCAAGCAAACACCATAAAGTGTTGCGTTGTCTGCCACCTATGGAAAGACAAAAAGAATGTATTTTGGCCAACATACCAAAGCATGCATTCAAATTGAATCAAACAGTACTTGAGGGAGGGGCAGGGGAGAGAAGAAAACAGACTTGCATGTATAGGAAAAGTAAATGAAGCATTTCTGCTTCTAGAAGAGCCAGTTTAAGGAATGTAGAAAAAGAATGTTATTTCTCAAGAATACATGAGAATAAGGTGTCCGAGAAGTAAGAGAAATGTCTTCCATTCATTAAGTGCCAGTTCAAGGAATCTTGTGACGAATATAGTAACTTCATAATAACAATCAGTCATACATGGTCTTGGTGTGCATTATAACTGAAAAAACCTGGATCATATCACATAAAAATGTAACTCCTTGTCAAAATACTGCTTTGTGGTTCAGCTGTCCAGTCTTAGAATGTCAAAAATGGTCAGTGTTGTGCTTTTGATATAATTAAAATAGAAACAGAATGCAGGGAGGATTCTGAAGAAAATTTGACCCTACATTTAATGACATCACCTATGAAGAGAGTTGCATTATACCCCACCACCAAGATAAGTTTCTTTCAGATTCCAAAAGTTCACACCCCATACAATTTAAAGAATGCTCTTTACTTATATACTAGTGTAGTCTTGTTATTTTAGGCAACGTAAGAACTTATAAAATTGAAACTTCAAGAGAAATAGACTGAATAAAGATCAGACATCAGCAATCAGTTTATAAGTCCAATACCATCTCCTTAATATAGAAAATTTCTTCATCTCAATGGCACTAGTCCAAACAAATTGGTTTTGCATAAGTAGATGAAATCATTAACAATCTCAGCTTTCCTCTCAATCATTACAGTTAATGTTTACTCAGAAACCATAGAAGTTCATGAAAAAACCTTGGCCTGCTGAAATTGGATTGACACAACTTCTTAATTACCTAATAACAACAACGACGATGATAAAAATCTAATTTTATTCTTAATAAATTTAGACACAGCTAATTCCCTATAAAACCAGGAACAATTTCCCGACCACCCTGATTAGCATTGAATAATTTTAATACCCATTATCGCAGTTTGAAAACACATACCCAAATGTCCAAAGTCCATTAACCTGGTTCCCAATAAGCTTGTGCTTCATCCAGTTTATTAAATGAATTAATTTATCTCAAAAAGTTGATCCTGTGGTCCATTTACAGAATATTTTGCACAGTGCACAAGTTTTTTGCTGCCCTAAGCATTTCACCATAAATGCGCTTTCAACATCACTCCAGTTAAAACCTCAATCACTGTTTCTAGGACTCAGTAACATGTGGGTGTCCGTCTGTTGTCAGCCAAGGATGTGATCAAATTCATGACCTAGGAGTAGGGACAAAAATAGTCTTAATTATTTGCACAAGGGTATGTGGAGATATTATTTGTGATAACATTATCGGGGTACAAAAATAAGTCCCCAGAAAATTGACTATGAGAAAATACAATGAGAGAAGAAATCTTCAAATTAGTTGACTATTGATCAGTAATTTCTAATAGATGCACTCATAAGCTGAAGAATGCTTTGAAGCTGTCCACGGAATTTTCTAGGCATCCAAAAGGAGCACCAGGTAAAGGCTTGTTGTTTGAAAAGAAAGTTATATACAGCTTGGAGTTGTGTGTAATTTTACATGGCAAAGGAAGCAGAGAAGACATTCTCAAAAGCAGCATATATATAAAGCGAGGGCTGGTACCCGATATCCAAATCTACATAAGGCGTCAGTCCTCAGAGTACCAAGAATACAAAGATCACCCAATGAATTTAAGGGGAGGGGAGCAAGCAGAATACATCACAACATAAAAGTGAAACTACATTTGCATTTTATGAAAGGATATGCAAGAGAATCAAACCATCAATATGTAAGATTTATTAAAATGTCAATGGATGAAAAACTTATTAGGATTAACGAAAAGCAACACAGAATCTAAGACAGAGAAATCATACTGGACTTACCTTAAGCGAAAATATAAACGATAAATCATCTCGGGATAAGTGATCCTGAAGATAAAGTACCATAAATATCGTAAGAGACAATCCCTTTCTTTTTCACTTCCTCTTTCTCTTTTAGGGCATTTAGAAAGTATTTGGGCAAACCATAATATAAGAATGAAACTGACAGAAGTACATCAACTTCCAGATCTCTGTGGTGAAAAGGGGTGAAATGGAATGGATACATAAAAAAATTCTGCATACCTGTCCATAAACAAGCTCATTCAAATCACTTAATGACGGTGTCCTCTCTGGTATGCGTGCCTAAATGAACAGTGGTGAAGTTTCAATGAGGAAATGAAGATGAAATCTTTTGGTAATGGTAGATGTATCTTACATAATATTACAAGTTTATGCCAGTGCCTGATGAAGAAAACAGTATGTTTCCAAAGTTAAACAAGTTAATCAAACCACCAAGCATTAAAATCCATTAGTCATAATAATGTGTTGTAAGTTAAATTCCAGCAATTTATATCAAGAATTTTATTGTACCATAAAGTAAATAACTTGTCAAACCAACAACAGCATTAATATTACCCATTAGGATGTCTCAATACTGGGGAATTTTATTTCTCTTCTGATAAATGTAGTTTTTATTACAACGATCACGACGTGCAAAACAGCAATGATCACAGGTTGTTTAAAGTTATAGTAAACACATTAACAACATTTGAGTAGCAAAAGAAACCTAAGCCCCAAACTCCATGCTACCACTAATTATCCATCCTAATAACATACCGGCATAGAAATTGCAGTATTGGTGATATGCACTAACATATATGGGGCAAGGTGATTTTTTGTATTGCACAAAACACCCTACTTTACACTCTGGAAGAAAACAGAAAGGTCAAGATTGTTTGGAGGCATCAAACAATTCCTAATGGAAACTTAAGAAGAAAGTTGTTCACTGAGGGCTATGTTGCTCGAACTTGAGTATGAGTATCGGTCTTGGTTACATCTTTCAAACATAAAATTAAACTGCTTTTTATGTAAAATTATTTTTGTAATTTTTTTCTTATGAAAAAGTTAAACTTTTTTTCATTGTAAAAACAAAATATAAAAATTATAAGAGAAAAAATGAAATAATTTTATATATTTTAATGAATAAAGATTAATTAAATTAGAATGATTCTTCATGTCCACTTCCACTAATGAAATTAATTTAAATTTTATTTCTAGTCCATTTGGCTCCACCAATTAACTGAAATAAGTTTTCATTTCAAGTCCAACAACCCTTTGTAAAGCATGAGCTTGACATATACTAACCTTAACACCTCCAGGAAAGCAAAATGCTGCCAAATCCTTCGGGCGCAAAGCCAGCTTCTCTCCAGGGGGATACTTAAAGAGTACCTGTAGAAAAATGGAAATATAATCATTCAAAATGGATGGTAAAATACTTCAGTTGAAATTAAAATAAACTTCTTTTGAATGACGTCAACTTGTTCAAACAATATCCCAAAAAAGATAAATGGAAACTTAAAATCCTGGAATAAGGATCAAGTTCACACCTAACTTAAAAAAAATTAGCAGCAGCCTAGAAAATTACTCTTTCATACATTACAACTTATATGCTAAGAAAGAGCTGGGAACTTGGCACCTTAAACATGAATCCTTTTTTGCCACTCAGTTCAGTTGGGAAAACTAGTTATTCAATACATAAAATTAAAGAATATAATGATAAGTTGGCCGGTACAATGGTTATCATCATTATAAAGCAACCAAACCTGAGGTTCCAATATTGGAAGTGTAGGTCGTCGATACTGCAGCATATTGAAATCAAGCATTTCAGTTCTTGCCATTTCTTGCTCCCATTTCTTCTTCTTGACAAATGCATCCTCAACTACCTCAAGATTGGCATCTGGTTGAAGCCCAGCAATGATGAAGTGTTCAAAAAGTGAGGTGGGCTCCTTATATTTCTCAAGGTCCTACATGACAGACATCTGATGTAATTAATCCAACTACAGTAAACCTCGATCTTCAGAAACAGCTATCTAGCGAGCAATTAACAACGTAAAGAACAACAAAAAATCATGAATGCGTGATATAGAGTACAACAAGGACGATACTTAGAAAAAGAAACATTACAATTTTCATAACCAATTTCGAAAATGGATATCAAAGCCAGCATTCACACATGTAAAATTGAAATTTAAAAAAAAAAAAAAAGGAGTCTGGACTACGAAGTTGTCATCAAATTAATGGAACTACTAATAACCAATCGTAGTGTACTGTTGAAACACATCTTTCTAAATTCAGTCATTCAGGAAAATGCGTTAAACAAGTCCAAACAGCATTATCATTTGTTGAACCAAAAATAAAGCTTAGGAACTTCACTCTAATATCCACATTCAACAAAGAAAAAACAAAATTTATATAAAAAAAACAAGGATCATTATATGGTTGAAGAAAGACCATATTATGTCATTAACAAGTAAACAAAAAATGAAAGGTTTAAATATGAATCTTGTGAAATGACAAAAGTACAATCAAGCTCACAGAAGCAGGAGGGAACTAAAAATGAATGAAGGTATGTCGGCAAGATTGGATGTAACACTGAACAGGGTGAGAGAGTGGGAAGAAACAGGACTTTGAAAAGAGAGAACAAATTCATATTAGAGAACAGTGTAGGTCTTATTTTCTGAAGTAATCCTAAAACTTAACGTCATGTGAACCCAGAAGTATATCTCCACGCATATAATATAATACATCACAAGATAAACAAAAGAAAACTAAGGTTTCACCACTATGATGTTGCATACCAAGGTTTTGGAGTGAAGCTGATACCATTGCCGTTTCTGATTTGCCAGAATTTCCGGATCAAAAGAAAAATACTGGCTATCTTCATGAGAACTGTAGTGACCCCAGTGTAAAGCCTTTTGCATCTGAGACTTCAATTTCTGAAAATTACTACAGCTAGCGTTACGCCCTTGAAACAAAGTCACTACTTCACTACGGGCACGCCTATGCCCGGACGCCAAGGGCGGCAGAGCATTCGAGTTCGCAATACCTAAAACATTACACATTGCCTCACTTGATGCTCTCGCTGCCTCTTCAGAGAGATGCTGTACCACCTCAATTGGTGACGCAGGCCTTGGCCACTCTTCTGGAATATCGGCATTTTCTTTCACATCCATTTCCATAGCTCAATTAGAACAATGCTTACATTCATTCACACGCATCCCCTTAATCCGCAGTTCTTATAAAACACCACGGCTATCGACACAAGAAGTAGATAAGCATTCTTCACCATCAAAAGAGGTGCATGCTTTGAATATTTACACTAAATCCATCACCGATTAAGTTAAATTATTCTCTGATCCTTAAATTTTCAGAACACGGACCACGCATTAGCGTTTATTATTTACAGATACAATGATTTCCCTGTAAGAAAGATTTCAAAACAAATAACAGAAATAATCAAAATGACTTACTTTTCAAATAAAATCATCATAAATCCTCAATTAATCTCACGTTTTCTTTCTGGATTTTTCGATAATGCGTGAAAATCGTGCCAAAATTAATAAAAAAAAATTCAGAAATTGGCATATGCATTCAAGAATATTATTCAAAAAATTGTGGGTTCTTCACAAATGATGAGGAATTAAAACCCAAGTATAATTCCATTTATTGTACGTGTGGAATCATTGATTAACGCATAAGATAAAAAAAAATTCCATGACATTACTGCTAATGATTAAAACAGAGTAATGCATACAAAATAACAAAAATTGTGATCCGTGTACCGTTTGCTGGCCGTGTTCTTTGTAATTTTTCGCTCTAATGGAATTCGGTTCACAAAATGCTTACGCGTGTGTATGTATAGAAGAGGAGAACGGGAGGTGAAGGGTGGGGTAGGGAGAGGTCGAGTAAACAGGGGCATGCACAAGAGGACGAGAGTCTTAGGACAGTGTATGGTACATTTGACTTTGTTTTATTAATAATAACGTGATGCGAACAAAAATAAGAGAAAATAAAATGTGTAAAAAATAAAAATAAAAAATAATATTTAGAAATTTAATTTAAAAAGGTAATGGTTGATTTTTGGAAAAATATCGTACATCAAAATTAATTAAATGTTTGTTACAAAATATTTCGTAAAAAAAAAGATTGTTAAAAGTGACAAATTTAGCATGAAAAGTACAATACTGGGAAATTATTTTTGATGTGACGAAATTAGAATTAGTACCAAAAAAAATAAAATTACAATTCATGTAAAATGATTTTATACACGGGTAAGTTTTCGATGTAGGATAAAAATATGCACTAAAATAAGTAATTAAGTATGCTCCATTCATTCTATATAGACCATGAGCAAGTTCGGCAAGTATGAAAAAAAAATAATTCTTATTTCTAAACATGGTTTTATTACTTGATTTACGAGAAAAATACTTATTCTAAAAGTAACTTTTTATTTCACTTATGAGGTTTTTGGATTAAAGTTTTTGATAAGAGCAAGCACATTTGATAGTGATTTTATTTGTTGTAGAATAATTTTTTGAGAATTTTAGATTTCTCTAAAAGTTTCTTTAGTCAGACAATTAGAGCTTGTTTGGTACCAATTTTAATCCAATTAAAATTGAAAATATGATCATTATTGGATCTCACTCGTCTAATAAAAGTCAACAATAAAAATTAATTTTTCAATTTTAATCAGATTTTAATCTCTATCAAACATACTCTTATTCAAATATGTTCAAAAGTAACTTTTCATTTTTTAAAATTCATGTCAAACAAGTTATTAGCATACTTTGATAAAATTTGATGAAATGTGTGATTGAGAAATTGCTAAAAGTCATTGTTACATTAAAATTATGGTAAAAAATGTAGTTTGGGCCAATTAAAAAGCTTGATAAAATTTGTTTTATCAATGACAAGCACCGAATCCAATTTGGATTGATAAGAAGACAAGTGGATTAAAATGTAAATCAAAATTATTAAGGGTGTGTTTGATTGCGAGCATGGAATTTGCATGAAAAGTAAATAAATTATAGGTAATTTAATTGTCTATAACTTATTTGTATATGAATTATTAATTAAATATTTGATTGATTTAGTTTTGAACTTAAAAAAATATTACACTTGTACATTTTTATTGGTGAGTAAATGAGAAATGATAAATGAGAGAGAGAAAAATAGAGTAAATTATCTGGAAGATAAAAATCACAACTCCTTGAAGAAAATATTTTCCTTGTTTTTAAGTAAAATATGATCACATAACCAAATGTTGGAAAATATTTTTTAGGAAAAAAATTGTCAATTAAATATTCCAAAAGTAGGAATTTAGGTGAAAAACGACATTTCTCATGAAAAATAAAGTCAATCAAACACGCTTTAATTAATTTTAAAGACACGTCAATTTTTCAACTGTACATTTTATCAAAATATACTAAAGAGCATGTTTGGTAGAGAATAAAATCATATTAAAATTGAAAAACTAACCGTTATTGTTGACTTTTATTAGATGGGTGAGACCCAATAACAGACACATTTTCAATTTTAATTATTACCAAACAGGTCCTAAGCATTTGATTTTTATCTAAACCAAACA
>CAIGRS010320431.1:0-15912 GCA_903798395.1 Fraxinus floribunda | reverse complement strand
TACTGAAATTAGAATTAAATAGAATTGAACTATTGATAAATGGATAGTAGTTGTGGTTCTTCGAAATATTTGGTTGAAATTAAATTTTGGACTTTAACATTTTATTATAATGTGTTATAAATTTTTTCATAAAAGCACCGATCAATCATATGACCCTTGTATGTTTAACTTTAGAATAATATTATCTAACACTACTAATACAAAAACACGAATTTAGGTGACATTAAGTTATGTGCTCAAAGAAAGGCAAATTTAAGTGATTCATTTAATTATATATCTCATTTATGAATAATGCTATTTAGCACAATTGATGTTTAACACCAATGACAGCACAATAAACATCAAATTACATGTTCAATTAAATATAAAGAATTATGACACATTTAATAAGATCTATAATATGTTGACATTTAAATTGATGTTCAACACCACTAGTATTAGGTAACATTATCCCTTATTCAATGTCACATTAGTGTAGAGATGAGAGCAGGGTGGGGCACCTCGCCACTCCCCTGCCCCGCCTTGCCTTATACTGGATGGGACAGGGCGGGTGCGGGGCGCATGCCTACCCCATTTCTTGCCCCCCCTTTTTTTTTCTTTCAAAATTTTTCAATTAAAATACAAATTCAAAATTTTAAAATCCAAAACAAATAATGCTCAAACTAAGTACATCAATATTCAAAGCAAGTATTATAAACATTTTTTTTTTTTGTAGTTAATTTTTTTTTATTCTTCACGGGGCCAGTTCGGGGCAGGGATGCCCTGCCATGAGACCCGAGACGGGGGTGATCCCCGCCCCTCCTCGCCAACTCGTCGGGTAGGGTGGGACATATTTTTTTGTCATCATTACATTAATGTCACTTAAATTGATGGTACTAAATAGTATTACTCTTAACCTTATGAAACTTATAAATTTTGATTTCAACTTAAGTTAGAAACACGACAATTTAACAGTGATTTTGTATGCTTTTGATGTGGAGGACTAATTATTAAAGGTCGAGAACTAAGTCACTCGTTTTTAAAATGTTTAAGATTACCTGCCCCCCAACGAATAGATTGAGAACCAATGTTGCAAAATTTCCAAATAATATAATTTTCAAGTTTTTTTTTTTGGTTTATAATTTATTCTGTAACGTAAAGTTCATCTACCAAAAGTCCAAAACCACCTATATACAGCGTATGAGATTTTCAATTCTCTCTCTCTCTCTCTCTCTCTGCGTCTCTCTCTTCAGACATCCGCCTTTGGCCTTTTCGAAATCTTTTTCTTACAATAAAACAAAAGCAACCGCATACTCCATTTCAGTTTCAGTCTCCTATTTCAACCCCAAAACTCCCATGCCCAACTTTCATACTCTATTGAGACCTTAATCAAGAAAACCCAACAAGAAATTGAACAACCCAGTAAAAACTAATGCCAGAAATCGAACTAGAATCCCGAGAACAGCAAGACCCAGTAGAAATCTTCATGATTTTAGACAACTGGCCGACGCCAACTCAAAATGATGCCATCGATGAGGGTTCCTCTTCATCCCCTGTCTCAACTTCTACTGACACATACTTGGTGGGTTTCGTGATCGTGAATGTTGTGGGCCTACAGTATTACCAAGGTAGGATTAGCGGTCGCGAAATGGTGGGTTTAGTCCGTGAGGAATTGAACCCGTATGATGAGAATGCCATTAAAGTTCTCAACACGAGGACGGTGCAGGTGGGTCACATTGAGCGTGGTGCCGCAGCTGTTTTGTCTCCCTTGATTGATGACCATTCGATCACTGTTGAAGGTAATCAATTTAATTTACAAATTTGTAAGTATATGTGATTTGATTTAGGGATGTGGGTAGGTTTGTTTCGATGTGTAGATGCTCGTGTCTAAAAGTATGAGTACCGACAGATACGGTCTGAAATCAGGATAGTAGTATTCTAGTAATTCCTTCAATTTTGATCACATTGTGCTTTAAAATCTTGTACTTTACTTTGGTCGATGAGTAGCTGGAACAGCTCCTTAGTTTTGTTTACGGGTACATATATACTGAAACATACATATTTGTGCATTTATGCTTGTGTCTATTACCGAATGCATATAAGTTTATTTTACAGATGTATAGATTGACATGGACTTAGAGAATGACAGTCGTGAGTGGCGTTCAAATGTAGTATTGAAGCATACGAGCTGTGCTTACATGTAGTAAATGAGCCTTAAAATTTTTTGAGCCTTTCTCTGGCTTGATGAAGCTCCATTAGAATTTATGTAGAATGTGGGTCTAGCATATTACATCAAAAAGGTTTTACCTTGAACTTGCAAGAGCAGACCTGCTCTGAACTGTCATTTCTCTAGTGCTTGGAGTCTTATACAGTTTGGTGCACTGACATTGATAATACATCCTTCTTTTCCTTTTACTTTCAGATTTTGTGAGTTAAAATGCACATATTTGTTCTTTTTAAAAGTTTTGTTTAATTGTAGATCTTTTTGTCAACTTCAGTTGTTATTACATGACTTGCTATTTAATTTCCTTGATTTTATGTTTAACGTTTAATAACGTACTGGGTATGAAACAGGCATCGTGCCGAAGCCACCGGGGAAAGGAAGCAGATTTAAGATTCCCTGTCAAGTTCACATATTTGCAAGGATAGAGGAATTCGAAAGAGTGAAATTGACAATTGCTAGAGGTGGATTACAATTGATTTCGGAAACCAGTGCATCTTTTACATTATCCGAGGCAGTAGCAGTGAAAGAAACAAAAAGTACTTTTGAGGCGAAGAGTGTGGATGAAATGTTCAAAATGCTGGACATGAAAGTTTGTAACAAAGGGACGTTGGAAGCATTGGAGCCACCAAAAGACGTGATAAAATCAGAGCTTTTTTTGCATCAAAAGGAAGGACTAGGCTGGTTGGTTAGCAGGGAGAATTCGTGTGAGCTACCTCCATTTTGGGAAGAAAAAAATGGGGTTTACGTGAATGAGTTGACCAATTACCAAACTGATACAAGACCTGAGCCTATACGAGGTGGCATTTTTGCAGATGACATGGGATTGGGCAAAACTCTTACCTTGCTCTCGTTGATTGCTTTTGATAAACATGCTCATGATGTGCATGCATTTGCTAATACTAGCAACGTGGTGGATGAGAAAGATGAGCAATTAGATGAAGTGGAACCCATTGTAATATTTGGTCAAAAGTCAAAGAGGGGAAGAGGGAGCAAAAAGCCTACTAATATGCAGAAAAAACAAAAGATTGACAATCACAATGCCAGCACAAGGGGGAAATCAGTTTTTACTTCAGATAAATCTTATGATTGCGTGGGGCCGAGAACAACATTGATTGTTTGTCCACCTTCTGTATTTTCATCGTGGATAACGCAGTTGGAAGAGCACACGTTTCGGGGCAGTTTGAAGGTGTATATGTATTATGGAGAACGGACTAAAGATGCTAAAGAGCTTCAGAAGTATGATATTGTACTAACAACCTACTCTACCTTGTCTTCTGAGGAATCCTGGGAGCAATCTCCTATTAAGAAGATTGAGTGGAGACGAGTTATTTTAGATGAGGCTCATGTGATTAAGAATGTGAATTCTCAACAAAGTCGTGCAGTCACTAATCTGAACGCTAAGCGGAGGTGGGTTGTTACTGGGACACCTGTTCAAAATAACTCTTTCGATTTGTTCTCCCTAATGGCGTTTTTGAAGTTTGAGCCATTCTCAATTAAAGGCCTCTGGAGTAGTTTGATACAACGCCCACTTGCTCAAGGAGATGAGAAGGGTATCTCTAGGCTGCAGGTCAGGACATCTTACACAATCTCTAGTACTTGAATTGAATATTGGGTCTTCATGTTTTGCTTGTTCGATTTGCCTCTTTCCCTGATTCTCTTACACTTAAATAAGATTAAAATAAATCATTTATTTAATAATTACTATTTAACTTTGATGTAGATGTTCATTTTTGTGGAGAAATATTATGTTTTCCTAGCCTATAAAGTGTGCTATCTGATCGTTCCCATTGCATGTATGCATTTGACTAGAGCATAAAATGGAAAGAATAAATGTATTTTTAACTGAGGAGTATTCCTTAGACGGTACATGATATTGGGATTTAGGATGTTGAAAATTTTCAGTTGTTTGTAATAGTTTTAAGAATTGATGGCAGATCATGTTTTGAGTGTATCCTCTGCTCAAAATTTGTTTAGTTCATTCATGTCTTGTTTCTCTTGCATTAATAAAGTTTCTGCATGCTCCTCCTGCCAAAGTGGTTGAATAGTTGCCATATAAGTGAATTCAGTTCTTAAAGTAGTTATGTTGTATGGATTATGAAATTATAAACATAAATTAAGACTTATAAGGCTCTAGTACCTTGCTGGATTCAATATATTGAAGAATTTCGTTGTGTAGAATATAAATGACAAGAATGAATAAGGTGTCTATGGGTGTACCTTACTGGATCTGTCGGAAACCTGAATCCTGAAGTTCTAATTTACCAGCTCACACCAGAAGTATATATTACCTTTTTCTTTGATTTCTGGAGAGATTATTTTTGCATCTGGAGAATGAAAAAGAATGAGCAAAAATTATGAGATATGTTAAGCCCCTGTTTGGGCTCTATTAGAAATAGATTTTGGGGGAAAATGTGTTTGGAATAGTGATTTTTTTGGAGAATGTGAGGTTGAGAAAAGAGTTTGGATTTATGTGTAATATTATTTTATTGGAGAATATCTGATTGAAAATAAGGAAGAGAAAAATGCATTTTTTTCGAAAATGGAGCCCGAACAGGGGCTAAATCAGCTTCTGATAATTTCTTTGGAGTTACAAGTTTGGAGCGTGATGCTGGCTCCATCTCTCTTTCATTTGTTTTCCAAGTTGTAATTGTCACTCAACTATTAAGAAGTTGTATCTAATGTTATAATGCGACTCCTATTTTCTTTTAGGTTCTAATGGGAACAATGTCTTTGAGGAGAACAAAAGAGAAAGGTTTGGTTTGTTTGCCAACTAAAAGCATAGATACGTTCTTCGTGAACCTCTCTGAAGAAGAGCGTGAGGTTTATGATCAGATGGAAGGGGAGGCCAAGAATATTGTTCAGGAATACATTTTGGATGACAATGTAATGAGAAACTATTATACTGTGCTCAGCATACTTTTACGACTTCGTCAAATTTGCACGGATATGGCCTTGTGCCCTTCAGATCTTAAAGCTCTACTTCCACCGAGCAAAATTGAAGGTAATTGTTCTATTTCTGTTTTATCCATGTTGCATGCTCTCATTATTAGTTGAATCATTGGAACCAAAACCATCTGCCTTCCATTGTCTTTGCCTTTCTTTGATCTTCCATAACTGCCCTTTCTTTCAATGATTTTACATTTGATCATAAAGGTCGAGGAGGACATTTGAAGTGTACTTCCTAGTATTGTATGAAGCCTATGACAAATTTTTTTTTGGAAATGTCCTTTCTAAGACTGAATGGGAAGCAATAAAAAAAAATGGTAATACGCATGGGTCAAATCATTCATTGAAGTGTTAATCTGTGGTTGTTTAACTCTTGAAAATGTAGGAATAGTTAGGAGAGATGTATCTTTGAACTGGAACTTATTTCATGAACTTGTACAAATGATGTTTGTTGATACTTTGATTATGGGAACTTACAATAAAAGTATTCCACGTTTTCAATTATTGGCTACTTTTGAATGATGCAAAGGGTTTTGGCAATATTTTCTTGGGGAAAAATAGGAATGGCAACAGAGTTTGTTTGGGCTAGGACCCATTCCTATCCCAACCAGGGATTTCCTGTCCCTCCCTGCCCCATCCCGCTTATGCAGGAGCAGGGCTGGGAACTCCCTTGGCCCATTTATTCCAGGTCTAACCTTTTTTTAATTTTCATTATTAAATTTTAAATTTTAAATTAATTTATTATTATTATTAAATGTTAAATATATAAAAGCTAAATACTTAAATAATTGAAACACTGAAAGAATAAGGCAAAATTATGTTACTTATAAACTTTCATTTTCTAATATGAATAATAGTTTTTCGATGTGGGACAAAATTAAAGCCCAACTAAGCTCCAGTTTGATTCTCTTTAAATTAAAATTCTTTATCTCTCACTCGTGTTTAACTACACTTTCACACAATTAAATATTCTGCATATAAATCTCTAAACTTTTTCATATTTTTATTAATCACACATTCTTCGAAAAATCACTATTCAAAACATCATTTTTTTTTTCAATTTCTCTTTATAATGACCATCAAACAGGAGCTAAAGTCCCAACGCAAAGCCTATAAATGCATTAAAAAGATCCCACATCCGATTGTTTATATAAATGTGTTAAAAGAAAAGTCTATAAAATGACTTATTATTAAGCCCTAATTTGGCCCCCATTATTTGAAATTTGAATGGTTGGAATAGTGGTTTTTTAAGAAAATGTGTGGTAAAAAAAGAAGAAAAATTTTTGGGTTTACGTGTAATATTATTTTATTGGAGAATGTGTGGTTGATAAGAAGAGAGAAAAAAATGAATTATAATTTTAATTGGGGCCAAACAGGGGCTAAATAAATAATGGGTTTTACCTTTGAATGGGCCATGAATTGGATTTGTGGTCTTCTAATTTTTAGTCCATGAGTACAATTTTTGTATTTGTATTATAAATATAATATAATAATTAAAATAAAATATATTTACTGATCATGGCAAGGACCATGTCCCCTGCCTCGGTCCCTGATTAGTTGGGAAATCCTGGCTCCGTCCCTGATTAGTCAGGAAATCCGAGCTCCATTCTGTTCAGATCCCGGCGGGGATCTAGGATTTCTGACTTGTTGCCATCCTCGGAAAAAGGCTTTTCTGTGATAATATTGTCCGAATTTGCATGCTTGATAATCATTTTTATGATAATTTCATGCTTCTGATTTTGGTGTGACGAACTTATTTACTACCCATATATCTTGTAGTATAATTCTGTACTAACGAAGTTTTGGCAGATGTGAAGAACAACCCAACATTATTGGAAAAATTGCTATCAGTGTTACAAGATGGGGAAGATTTTGACTGTCCAATTTGCATATCTCCACCTACTAATACTGTCATTACATGTTGTGCTCACATCTTTTGTCGAGCATGCATCTTGAAAACCTTAAAACGTACGAAACCTTGCTGTCCATTATGCCGCCACTCACTTTCAGAATCTGACCTCTTTAAAGCCCCTCCAGAATCTTCCAATACTACTACTAGAGATTCCTCATTGAGTAAATCATCCAAAGTTGATGCCCTCTTGAAACTTCTATCAGCCTCTAGAGATCAAAGCCCGTCTACTAAGTCAGTCATTTTCTCGCAGTTTCGGAAAATGTTGCTTTTACTGGAACAGCCTCTCATAGCAGCTGGTTTTAAAATACTCCGGTTGGATGGTTCAATGAGTGCAAAACGGAGAGCACAAGTTATTAAAGAGTTTGGAGTTCCCGCACCAGAAGGGCCAACTATTTTACTTGCGAGTTTAAAAGCTTCAGGTGCAGGAATAAATCTTACTGCTGCTTCTAGAGTATATTTGATGGAGCCATGGTGGAATCCTGCAATCGAGGAACAGGCTATGGACCGAGTCCATCGAATTGGCCAAAAGGATGACGTAAAGATTGTAAGAATGATTGCTCGAGATACCATTGAAGAGAGGATATTGCAGCTTCAAGAGAAGAAGAAAGTGCTTGCAAGGAAAGCTTTTGGCAGGAATGGCCCAAAAGATCAGAGGGAGATCAGCAGAGATGATCTTCGTGCCTTGATGAACTTGAGTTGCCCTTGCTCTTAAACATCTAAATGCATGTTTCCTATGTCACCACATTTTCACCCCATATAAATCTGTGACTTTTGAAGTTTCGATAGTTTATCCATCCTTGGGTTGTAATTCTGAAGTTTCTGTCTGATGCAAAATGGAAAACAATGGAGAACAGGATTTATATCCTTGTTGTGGATATATGGTTATATGGTGCTCAATGAAATGTAGACAAGGGTTATTAAAATTATTTCGAGTTTTTGCCATTGATTATAGGATTAAATAGTCAGTGGGTTATTAAAATTATTTTGAGTTTTTGCCATTGATTATACGATTAAATAGTCAGTTGTTTGGCAATGTTCTTTTGAATTCTCTGTTGAATATGCTAATCCTGAATCATGTATACTAGCGATTGGTAGTCATGCAATGTTCTTTTTATATTTCTCATATTATTCTTGCCTTTAATTATTTAGTCGAATTCTCAACAAATTGGTATCAGAACGATTCTAGCATCTGGGTTGGTTCATAACAATTGGTATCGGAGCCAAGGTTTTGGTGGTTCTTGGATAGGCCAGATTGGTTATTAAAGCGATGTTTGCAGAAGGTTGATTGTTTTAGGGATGTCAACTATGAAATTTGAGATTTCACTTTTGGATTGTAACAATAGATTTCTTCGTGGCAGAACAAGATGGGAGAGGTTCTTGCTTAATTGGATCTTGATGATACTTTGTTGTGGATAGATAGAATGCCCATAACAATGAATGTGGAAGAGAAGCAACGGAAGGATCAGAATGCTCTATCATAGATAAATCTTCATCTTTCTAATAAATTCTTCAAGACGTGGTAAATGAGAAAAGTAACCCTGGGTTGTGGTTAAAATTGGAGCAGGTTTGTATGACAAAGTTCTTGACAAGTAAGTTAGACTTAAAGCAACACTTGTATTCTAATTGCTTGACGGAAGGTAGATCTTTGGAAGATCATCTATCGGTATTTAAGGAAATCATTGTTGATTCCAAGATCTTGGAGGTCAAATATGACTAATATTGTTATGTTCGTTGCCACCTTCATATGTGAATTTTAGAGATATAATTCTCTATAGTCGGGATACTTTTACTATTGATGAGGTATTTGATACGCTTTATTCTAAGGAGAAGATAAAGCATCAAGTCATCGATTTGAGACCCAAACAGAGGGTCTTGTTGTTCATGAGAGGTAGACAAGTGGTCATGGAAGGGGCAGGGTCAAGGATATCAATAATGGTAAAGTCTGTTGGTATTGCAACAACAAAGGGCACATTAAGAGGGATTGCTATAAGTGGCAGAATAGGTTTGCTACTATAGATCAGAAGGAACAACCAGAAAACTCCGATAATGTCAATCTTGTAGAAGAAGACAATGATGGAGATATTTTGACGATTACTGAAAGTGACTCCAAACCTGATGATGATTGAATTCTTGATTCAGCTTGCACTTTTCATATGTGTTCCAACCGAGATTGATTTTCTTCATATGAAACAGTTACAAGGGGTTCCGTGATGATGGAAAATAGTGAGCTTTGTAAAATAGCTGGGATTGGTAATGTCAAAATCAAGATATTTGATGGGATGATTAGAACACTTGGCCAGGTTTAACATGTTCCAGGTATGAAAAAGAATGTAATCTCTTTAAGTACTCTTGATTCAAAATGGTATATGTATACTGGTGGAGGTGGAGTTATGAGATTTAGCGGAGGTGGAGTTCTGAGATTTAGCAAGGGTGTTTGGGTTTTGTTAAGGAGATGGAGAAAGTCCCAGTTATATGTGTTAAAAGGTTCAAAGGTTAATGTGGATGCAGCTGCAGCTTATGGTTCAATAAGTAATAACTCGAGTAGATTTGATTGTGATAGGTTGTTCGTGGTGGTTCAAATAATACAATTGAGGAATCTTCCAGTAGCTTAGGTGGAGCTGGTTGTGATATTGTTGATCATGTTGCTTGTATTGATTCGAGCAAGTTTGGCAACTTAGGTAGAATTGGTGTTGTTTGTGGTGATTTGAGCAGGTTAGGTGACCGGTTGGAATTGAAAGTGAACGGGATAATTCAAGTAAGGATCGCTTGCAAAGTAGTTCTAGCGGTAAGCAGGGTTTGGATTCAATTTACAGTTGCTAAGTATGCTCGGCAGGGGCATGGGCATGGGCATAGTGTGTCTGACCGGGGCATGAGGTATCCGAAGGGGATATGGTATAAGAATTGGAGAATGACTTGAAGAGTGGAGACTTAATTCCTTATTATGGAATTTGTGTCAATGTATAGTTTGTTATTTTTTCACTCAAATTCCATGTGATTTGAAAGTTTGATTCATAGAGGAAGTTTAGATAATTTTTATTTAGAAATCTAGTTTGATAAGGGAAAATTTCATCATAAATTGAGAGTTTGATTGGAAAAAGGACTTTGGAAAGGATAAGGAAGTGTTTTGGACGCATTGGGACCAAGACGTAGCTCCAGGCACCTAGAGCGAAAAAGAGAAGTAGAACGACCTATACAGGAGCTCCAACGGCAATGCCGCGGTGCTGCCTGGTCATGGACGAATTTCACCCTTGTTTTGTTTTTTTAAGCGATTTCATTTTCTACTTCATCCATAATTCCAAAACTTGGCTATTATAAATATTAAATACTCCACAAGGTGTAGGCTTTTCATAAACTCAAAATAACAATTAAATCATTGTTGTATACATTAGAAATTTGAGAGAATTGTTTAGATTTATATTGAAAGAATCAAATATTGTAAAGACAATCTTAGTTTCTTAGTATAATAAATTCTCATTTTCTCATACAAAAATCTTGGTTATTGTGTGATCCATTAATTTTCATATTATTTTTGTCTTTAATTATTTGGTCAAATTCTCAACAAATTGGTATCAGAACAATTCCGTATCTGAGTTGGTTCATGGAAAAACTAACTTTTGCCCTGACTAAATTCATATTTTTCATTTCTACTTTACATATTTGATTTCGGTAAGTCTAAATTTTATTTGATTTTATGCACGTAAATGTTTAGTTGTAGGAATATAATTTATGTACGTTTATTTTTTCCAACAAAAATCTCAAACTTCATTGTTTATTTTTGATAATAGCTCTGTTAATTATTTTTTTAGTCCATATTTGACTTCCATTAAATCAAAACTCTTACTTTTTCCCAAATTCATTTTCAATCACATATTCACATAATAAAATATTTTACATGTAAACTCTAATTTTTTTTTTTACTTTTTAACCATACATTTTCCAAAAAAAAGAAATCATGTACAATTATTGAAGCTCTATCATAGAAATTCTCAACCAAAGATCTTGTTCACTTCCATTAATTTTTGCGGTCGTGTTCAATCCCACAGCACATGGATTCTCTCTTTCTCAACACAAATAAGTTCATGACTTGATAAGTTCAACATGGCACACTTCCCACTGGTCTCACTCTATATCGTAGTCTCATTTGGGCCATGCTGTACAATTGGCTATGGTCTATTCATCAGTCGCTCTGCATCTCTCCATCTTACAGTGTACACCAATGCCGACTGCGCAATAATCATGATGGTTGTACCTTTATTTCTGCATATGTCATCTCTCTCCAATCCTATCTCTTGCCTCTTGGTTCTAAAAAGCAAAGAACGATTGCTAATCTTCTACTGACGCTGAATATTGCTTTGTTGCTTCCACGAATGCTGAACTCTCCTAGATTACCAACCTCCTCATTGAACTTGGTTTTCTTGTATCCAAGCCACCCCGCCTTCCTTGTGATATTCTCGGCACCATCTTTGTCCATGTTAATCTAGTGTTCCACTCCCGCATCAAGCATATTGCTCCTAGATTACCAACCTCCTTATTGGATTTTGTCATCCACGTAGCCAACACAATCACCGTCACACAATTCAACACAATCACAACGTTTATTTGCTCGTATGTTAACATAAAGTAATCGATCTCACAAGATCCAACTAAATCAAGAGCATTGGTCATTGATATCTTAAACAATATCCTCGATATCCTTAACATAACCTATAATTTTCTTGGCCTTTTCCTATGGCTTAGTCGAGGTTCGTTCAAGCACCAACCCAGAACGCCCATACACAGTAGGTTGCTCATTACATACACATAGGATTGATACCAACATCGCGGGATCCAACTATAAAAAGAGAATTGGTTTGCTGATATATCAACATTTATATTATTGAGCTTGTTAATCATAATCATGCATTTTATGTACCTCCCACTCTCCAAAAAATGTCAAAATTCTATAAATGGAAAAAAGCTACAATACACATGTTCTGTTAGAATTTGTTAGAATCGAATATGTTCAAATAGAATTCATTGCCATTACATTCCCTGATTTTTAGGAGTTAGTTAGATATGTTTGTTAGCTCAGTTCTAGAAACTTCATGTTTGCAAAATGATGTATAAAACTTACGGATCACTGAGGTGATAAGCATCAAATATCAAATTACCGTATTTACACCAAGTCATCGAATTTACACTAACTTACCGTATTTACACAATCACTAGTTTTGTATCAGATTTCAACTTGGTATCAGAGCCAAGAATGGCTAACATCGGATCCAGCAACCAATGAAATCCATTTGATTTCAATACGGCACTAGTCACTCAGGCTGCTACTAACCAAAACTTATCATTTGGAATGAACATCACCCAAACACCATCCGTTAAACTGGACATGAACAATTTCCTGCTGTGGAAGAATATGATCATGCCTATAATCAAATGGCATAATCTAGAAGGCTACCTACTAGGGACAAATGAGTGTCCACCGGAGTTCTTAGCCATACAAACAACCGTTGTACAAGGAGAAGCAGTGGAAATGACTCAAAATCCTGAGTTCATCAAGTGGACTTCAGTTGACCAACTCTTAATGGGTTGGCTGTACTCATCTATGACTTCAAAAAATGTAATGAAAGTGATGGGGTACACAAGTTTGAACAAGCTTTGGACAACAGTGGAGGAAAGCTTTGGAATATTGAACAAATCGAGGGTGATGTTTCTCACTGGAGAATTGCAGAGAACCAGGAAAGGATCCATGTCAATTGATCAGTACCTAACTACCATCAAGCAGTTGGCTGATAATCTTGAAATAGCTGGGAAAGTTATTGACCCAAGTGACCTGATAACCCAAGTCCTATTAGGTCTGGATGAGGAATACACACCCATTGTAGTTTAGATCAACATCATGGAGAGTATATCTTGGTATGAATTGTCATATGTGCTTATGACATTTGAAAGTCGACTTGAACATCTGAAGTCAAAAATAGCCTTATATCATTAAGTGTTAACCAGTCAAGTGTTCAGTTGGCACATAGAACTGGCTCAGTGATTGGCAGAAGTTATAGATGATTTAACAATGGTAGATCTTCAAGCTTCAGAGGGAGAACAAGAGGTAGAGGTAGAACTCAAACTGGCAGATAAAGTGAAACTAGAGGACCATGTCAAATTTGTGGACTCAGTAACCATTCTGCAAGTTGGTGCTTCAATGGGTATGATGAAAGATACATGGGAAGTAGACCGAGCAATTCTGGGCAACAGAACTTCAGCTCTACACCCTCAGCCTATGTAGCTTCACCCAAAGTCCTTGAAGATCCAGCTTGGTTCATTGATTCTGGTGCGAACAACCATGTTACAACCGATAAAGGTAACCTACATGCCATGAAAAAATGTGAAGGTAAGGAAAAACTGTTAGTTGGTAATGGCAATATGTTACACATTGCACTTATTGGGAATGGAAAGGTTCATACAATAAATAACAGGTCACTTGTTTCGAATAAATTGCTACATGTTCCATCAATTAAAAGAAACTTAGTTGGTGTTTCACAACTTACCAATGATAAAAACGTGTTCATGGAATTATATGCTAACTTTTGTGTTGTCAAGGACCTCCAAACGAAGAGGATCCTACTGTAAGGAGCACTTAAGGAGGGATTATATCAATTGTAGATGCCAAATCTCAAACCAAAAAGTACTGCTCTCGAGTCAAGCCACCAAAATAACTCTCACTGCTTCACAGCCAAGTCTGGTAGTAGTCAGTTGTCTCCAGCTATGCAAGTATTTGAGTCTAAACTTGATGTTTAGCATAGAAGGCTAGGACATCCCTCAAATTATGTCATAAGTCAGGTCTTAAAGTCATTAAAGCTAATGAAATTCCTACTTTCTGTGAATCATGGAAACTTGGCAAATCACATACTCTCCCATTTAGTACCTCTCCATCACAAGCCTCAAACCCCTTAGATCTTGTTTACACAACGTTTGGAGACCAGCCCCTCTAAACTCTACCAAAGGGCATAGATATTATATAATTTTTGTTGATGACCATAGAAGATTTACCTAGATACTTCCAATGAAACACAAATCAGAAGCCTTAACCATCTTTGTTCAATTCAAGAAACTATTTGCCAATAAACTGGATAGGAAGATTAAGTCACTACAATCTGATTGGGGTGGTGAGTTCAGAAACTTTAACAAAGTAGCCTTGGAGTCTGGTATTGAACTTAGACATTCCTGTCCCTATACCTCAGTGCAAAATGGGAGAGCTGAACGAACATGGACACATCACTGAAACTGGGCTAACTCTCTTAGCTTAGGCTCAAATGTCCCTTTACTACTAGATGGAGTCATTCAAAGCTGTAACCTACCTAATTAACAGGCTATCTACCATTGTTCTTCATCACAGTTCACCTTACCAAATGTTATTTAGAAAGAACTTTGACTACAAACAGCCAAGGACATTTGGTTGTGCTTGCTTTCCTTGCCTTAGACCTCATCAAAAGCATAAGTTGAGTTTTCGCTCTAAAAAATGTCTCTACCTTGTCTATAGTGATTCACAAAAAGGTTATAAATGTCTAAGCTCAAGTGATAGACTTTACATTTCTAGGCATGTTGTGTTTAATGAACAAGAATTTCCATTCAAAACAGGTTTCCTAAATAAGCAAGCTCAATCTCAAACCTGTGAAACTTCACAAGTTTCCTTCATCTTGTTGATCTTAATCATAACACTGTACCTCAAAATGCAACTGCTACTACTACAATTCAACCTGAGGTTCCATCTGTAGCAGACCTCATTAATGGAGAAGCAAGAACTGATGTTGAAGGAGAAGAGGTGATGGAATATCATGATGATGAAATAAATCAGGAAGAACAAGCATGTCACGAGATGTCTGAAGTTCAACAAATTGAAATTGATATTCAAAATAAAGCATGTGAAGCAAATCTGTAAGATATAAATGTGTCTCAGAACTCTGGACATTAGATGATCACTAGGAGCAAGGTTGGAATCTTTAAACCAAAAATCTATGCAAGTTTAGCAGTGGATGGACTAGCAGCTACTGAACCTACAAATGCTGATGAAGCATTATCAAGTAGTAGTTGGAAGTGTTGACCTATGGTTGATTATAACCTTAATGTTTTATTTATAATAAACAAGTCATTTTATTTACTAACATTTAATTTTGAGTTACGATAGTTTAATGTTAAACACGATCAAAAATTACCAAAATGAACACATAATAAATCAGACTCGATATGAAGATCAAAGTGAAAGTTAGCATTTGAGATGACAATGATTTCCATACAACGATCGAATTGGAACTTGAAGATTCGCTCAAGATGCAAATCAAGACACAATTCAAAAAAACGACAAGTCAAGATGATTAAACATTAATTCATCATCACTTGCATAAAATATTTTTATCAAAAATAAAATTGATTTCCATAATGATGTTTAAACTTATATCATATTTTCAACATCATTCAAGCATTAAGAAAAATCGATTAACCGGTTGACTTCTGTCGATCGAAAGTTAACTTTTCGATTGACCGAAAGTTGCTGTTTCGGCTAACCGAAAATCCAAAGGTTTGATTTGCAACGGCTATATTTTGATCAATCGAAAATTTCGATCGATTGAAAGTGATCAACCGAAAGTTCCTGCAGCCTTCTATTTTGCTCTATAAATCTCCATTTATTTTGCATTCAGTTAAAAAAAAAAACAACTTACAAGAGATTTTTTAAGAGCTTATTTATTTAAAATCATTGAAATTACTTAATTATAAATCATATTTCATTTATTACAAAAAATTTCTTGATTGTTCCAACATATTTCATTCATCTTATCAAGAATCCTTTTTGCAAAGAAATTTTCTCAAT
>CAIGRS010320424.1:0-12418 GCA_903798395.1 Fraxinus floribunda | reverse complement strand
TTCCTGTTCGTTGAGCAGAGCTACATTTACAGTCCTTAATGGACTGTACATGTACAGCCCACACTCATTAGTGTGGGCCCCATTAATTAATTAATTAATGGGGCCCACACTAATGTATGTGGGCTGTACATTTACAGTCCACTAAGGATGGAGCCAACATTAAGTGCCTGGTCCATGGAGGTGAACAAGTTAGGTATGAATTTATTTCAAATCTAATCACACTTATTAGGTCTAATTTTTGCCGATCAATATTTAAGACCCATTATTTATCCCCTTTTTACTTATATGAATCATTTATTTTAGTTTACCAATTTAAAATCATATTATTATTATTGTTATTGTTATTGTTATTATTATTATTAAATTGTACAAAAATACACTTACTGAAGAGAAAATACATCTAAGTTCGGCAAGCTAAAAGTACATAGTAAAATATATATTTGTATAATTTTATTAGCTTACTAAAATTAAGTTTTTTTTATTAAATTTAACTCAAATAGACACGTCGATCGTCTAGTGCGTCCAAGACACATTGGACATGATAATCATGAAAAATAAGCACTTTCCATTACAAATATCTACCCCTTAGAATAAATTTCGTACTCAAAATTAAAACTTTAAAAAAAATAAATGCGAATACTTAGCATGTATCTCATCTTCATGTTCTTAGGCTGCTTCTATATCATAATTCCTGTAAAGTACTTATACTAAATTAGTGGGTTGAACGTGCGTTGCATGTTAGTTGGTTAATGTTAAATATAAGTGTGTAAATTCTAGAGAAATTCATTTGTAAATGTAAAATTGTTTATAAGTTGATTCAAATTGACTTACTTTTCATCTATTTCTTTTGTATATTTTTTTCTTATTCGAACAAACATTTGGGGATTTGCCTATACTTGAGCAAGGCATCAAAGACGGGTTTCCAAAATGTTATATACATTTTCATGTACCAACCTTCTCTAGGGGCCTGATTTTGTCAGAATTGATTGTCAAACTACAAAAACACAATTAGAATATTAGGACAATAAGAGTAATAAAATGAATAATCTAGATCCGAAAATGTTAGGATTTATGTTGTATTGACAACTTTTGTAGACAAAATGATTATCATAAAAGAGTTGTAAAAGTCAAGAAATCTTTTGGAGGGTTGTATATATGAACCAGGAATTTTTGGGTTCAAATATGGAACAAGGAGAAAGAGTCGCCGAATTTAAGCTAGTCTGTCGCCTAGCTGATGTTCGAATAGAAAAGGTAAAATCTTTGTCACTCGCCTGTCACCCCACCTCTTGCTCACCTGTCGCTAGCCTGACACTCGAGTGATGACGCTTTTCCAGAAATCCTAATTTTACATTTTTCAAGAGTTCTATCTATCCTACTACCTAAATACCTCTTATTATAAATGTCTATGCCCAGTATATTTTTGGTGGGTAGTTGTTCATTATTTTACATCCTCATAATATTATTCCAATATCCAAAAACACATCCAAATATTGAAATTAAACTTTTGATTCTTAAGATCAATCAACCACAAGTTTTGGAAAAATATTAACTTCATATATTTCAAAACACCCACGTCATAGATATAATTAGAAATGTACTTTCTCAATAGCTTTAAGAAATTGAGGGAGGTTGGGCCGCAAGCACCAGAAGAGTACAAAAATAAGGTGTTCTTGGTTATTCATAGGAGATAAACAATTTCAAAAGTTCGAGAGCATGTGTGGGTGAAGTACGTGTAATTGGAAAAGTGTAAGTAGAGTTTAACCCATAATGTAAATATAGCTTGGTTGTATTTCTTTAACGCTAAGCATTTAATGAGGGGTCTCTTACTTTTGGTAAATTGGTTGCATTGGGATTCGGAATATCTTCTTATAATCCAAATTTGGGAAGTAACCATATTTTTTTTATGGAACAATGAATTCATTATTTCCATAAATTTATAAAGGGTTAATTTTACAAACGATCACTAAACTTACTTAAAAATTATAAAACGGTTACTGAAATTTAAAACTTGCAGTAACGGTCACTGAAGTTTCAGGGGCTATCACAAACGGTCACTGAACTTACTATTAGGATTGTTATAATATTAATTTTTAACTTAAAGGACAAAAATACGTGGACATGGAAGCTTGAGGACCTCAAGTGTAAATTTCTTACAACAAGGCCCAACTCAAAAAAAAAAAAAAAATTCTCAATTCACGATTTGAACTTTCAAGCTCTTTGGGAGAAAATCATCCCATAATCTTCCGATCCGTAGGTTCCCGTGTGTTAATCAAGATTTTTTATTTTTATTTTGGTTTGAACCTTAATAGCAAGAAATTTTCACTTGAGATCCTCAAGCTTCCATGTCCATGTATTTTTGTCCTTTAAGTTTTAATTAACATCATAACAGTCCTAATAGTAAGTTCAGTGACCGTTTGTGAAAGCGTTTGAAACTTTAGTGACCGTTGTTTTAAGTTTTAAACTTCAGTTACCATTTTTTAATTTTTAGGTAAGTTCGATGACCGTTTGTGTAATTAACGCAATTTATAAATGTGGACTATGAGGTTTTGGTCAAACACATTTATTTCTGTCCAATGATCCCACCAACTTGAAGCGGACCACTTTCAACTTCAAGCGGACCACTTTTTCGGTTGGGACTCAACATCTAGTCCAAGAAGATAATGCATGCTAATGGTGCTTTAACATTCGAGTCCCATTGGATGAAGATCTCCGGGCGGACGTTGACTATTGATCGTCGACAATCAGTGATCGTAAAAGTGAGATCATCTATTAATATTTAATTAAATAATATAAAAAATTATTTAATATATCTGTAAACACACTTAAATTTAAAAATTATATATATATAAACATAATTCAATACAGCCCAATATAAAAATGTTAACTTCCAAGTATTCAATATAAATTTACACACTTCGTCTACCTAATCATCAATCTGTTTAATCTTCCCAAATATAACCAGTCATATCAATTGTGCATTTTGGCCTATCAAAACAAAGTAAATTGGAGTTCCTAGGATCACTTATGTGTTGAGAATAGGATTAAAATCTCAAAGAAATCAAGTAATCTTTGCGGGGGAAAAAAAAGGGTATTTGATGTTTGAACTCCCTAAATATAATGGGATTTTATTCTTGAATATCCAAAAAAAAAAAGCTTAAAGATTTATCCTCCTAGTGAGCTTTAGTGGTGTGGCCCTCACAAAAAAAAAAAAATCTTAATGATTCAATGGAGTTCAATAACTTATGAATGTATGTATGCTACATTTATATTGTACAAATACCATCACATGGCATCCCCCAATCTAAGAAATAATACAAGAACGAAAAATCTTACTAAAAGATTTCCCTATATTTTTCGCTGAAATGGAACAAAACCCAGATGACCCACCATATTTTGCATATGCTGTTGCAACATCCTCTTTCCTGCTGCTACATCCGCCAATTCGACACCGGCTTTATGCTATTTTCCATTTACGAAACCCCTCTCATCTCTACATTTCTCAAGGGGATTTTGGATTTTTGCTCAAGGGGCATTGCCAACGCCAGTAGCAAGGAAGGGAGAAGGAGAAGTGAAGGGAAGGGAAGGGTTTGGACTTTAGACTTTGGAGCCTCAACAGTCGGGTTTGTGATGACGATGAAAATTATTTCATTTAATTGTGCCGTATTTTTTTTAAAAAAAGGCCCAACTCTATCATCCCAAAACAAATGGGCCAAAACTTAAAAAAAGGCCAACCTGTGAGTCCCTGTTCTTCTTCCTCCCCACTTCTTCTTTGTTTTCTCTTTTCTCCGGTCAGCGGTGCCCAGCGGAACTGAAGGCTACGACGGATCCAACACGGACGTCCGTGCCCCCTCACCGGGTGTTGGATCCGTCCCTGAAGTGAGAATGTTTGTCAAAAATAATAAACTCACTTTTGTTACTTGGACGAATTACAAATCATTGCCTTTATGTACAAGAATAATATATCATGTCTCCCACAAACACCAAATCATCACTATGAGAATGACTTAACAAATTATGAAATATTTAGAGCTCGTAGTGAAAAATGTTTTTGTTGAAAATGTGTAATTAAAAAGTAAGAAAAAAAATATATAGATCGCGAACATGTGATTGAAAATAATTTTGAGGGAAAAAATTCATAACTAACAAGCTCTTAATATATTTAAAATATTATTCAATCGCGCTACACGTACCCGTTGGAATACACGGTGGTTTACACGCTGATGTGTCCACTCGGCCCGAATTAAAAACTCCCCAAAATCAAATCAAACCTGCCATTTCACTCCCCCAAATTGACGAGAACCTGGAGATGAAATCTCTCAAACATTGAGATCTACCCATAAACCCTAGCCCCGAATCCGATTAACCGACGACTGCGAAGGAACCCCAAACCCTGAAATCTGATAACCCATGTCACTGAACCAAGATATCTCCCAAAAATCTCCCAAGAACCCATCACTGAGTGCGAGCTTAAACCCTCGCGGTTGCGAAGAAATCCATGTCTCGTTCAACGAATATGATTAGCAAGTGTTAAATACATATATCCGTAGACTTCTCTGTATGATTGACGAAGTCTTTAGAGTCTTGGCTATCAATTTTCTTCCTTGTGAGAGCAGCATCCACGCAGGACTCAAACTCAAGGAGCTGTGTGAAAAGAGCATGTTCGGGCAAAATTGCAGCCACTCTTTCTTGAAACTGCTTCTTGTGAAGCTTCTGCTTCTTCCTGCGAGCAGCAGCTAAAGCATCCATTGTCCTCATAGGAGAAACCGTGTTGGTAGGAGAGAAGCCAGTTGGCCGCACAAGTTTCTGCATAAACCTTTTTGCACTGGCACTGCCAGCTCCAGAAACAGAGGGAGATGGCGAAATAAATTTGCCATGTTGAGGCATGAGCCTGAGCCTTCGATCGAGCTTGAGAAAAGGCCGGACATGAGTTACAGTGAGCTAAGACAGCTGAAATTGCCCCGGACACGACTTGTGTATGAATTGCAACGTGTCATTGGTGTTTGAATTTGTAGTTGCTGAGGTTTCCAGTGTAATGTTGCTATCTGTCAGTGTAATGTAAACTCATGTTTCTAGTGTAATGGTGCTGGTGTTTTTAATTGTAATGTTGCTGGTGTATATGGTGTTGTATAAAATGATGTTGCTGGTGTTATGTTGCTGATTGGTATTAGTTTACAATTATACTTAATTCCAGCAGAATCAGTAAGCTGCAGAGCATTTACAAATTCTTGGAAAACTGTTTCATTCTTTTTAAGTTCTAGCACACCAGAAATACTTAAATTCATTCATGCAACTGCTGGTGCTGATAAACAATTAGTAAAAGACTATTGGAGAGAAAGACAATAAACAAGTGTCTTGCACACCATAATCAAATGAGGCAACAAGCCACAATCAATAAATAAACTTGTTTTACTGGATGCACATTGAACTTATATTTTTGAATGTTTTGAGAATGGTTGAATGGTTGCAGTTGAATTGGTAAGAATGAGTAGAAATAAGTTTATTGTATTTATTTTTCCTGTGGGAATGTTTTGATTGTTATTTTTTTACTTTAGTTTTGTGGTTTTAAGTTTTAACCATGCTAACTATGCTACTGAATGTCTGCAGTTGACCATTTTAGGGGCTTTAAGCCAGATCTGATTTGTACATTTTCACAAACCATCATAGATACAAATATATTTATTCCTTCAAAAGATCAATTCATACATAAATATTTGCCATAATGTCTCCTTACATTATGGCATAATGTCTGCCTTACAAAATATAACCAAAAATCGATTCATAGCTGGTTATATCACAAAATATACCATGCCGTCGAATTCCCTATTCAGAGCAAACAAAAACCATAAAAAACAACCACAACTTTCCCTTTTTTCATTGTGATGATAGCCCATTGCTTGAACATACACGACAAATCTTGCTCATGACGTTTAACCTTACATGTACCCGAACAACCACAACTTAAATCACCACTAGACTCACCTTCCGCTTTCCACATTAAATGATCACAATTTTTAGTACAGCAAAAGAACAATTAGCCTATGTTTGAAGTTCTTTTCTCTACCTCCATACATTCGTCAAAACCCGCTCTACATTTTGGGCACCATATCTTTGTTAGGCAATCCGACAAGAAGAGCCCCGACTTCCTAAAACTCCGACAAACGCCTCTGATCTTCTCTACCAAAGCACCTAAAAGAGAAGAAACGTGTACAACATAATTAGCAAACTACTAACGACAGCAACACTAACAACATTTTCTAATTCAACATTCTCCAAATGATTGAGAGTCACGAACCATATTGGGATGCGATTGGAGAGTGCACTCCAGGGCAACATGTGATGCCTTTCGACCCATCAGTTGGATAAAATATTAGTACTGAAACAAAAAGGAAAGGAAAAATTAGGAAAAGTAAGAGATATTATACACGTAAAAAGTACGCTAACAGGTGCAACAAAAAATTTTCAAGGAGCAGCATGGGAACTAAACTTTTGGACGGCAAAAAATCTCAAGGCTAAAATATTAAAAAAAACCCTTGATCCTTCCTAAAATAGTCAACAAACTATTCTATAAGCAAAATAAGGAAAATGCATAGGACTCTTAAAGGAATCCCAAAAAAGGGAGGAAGCAAAAGCTCACTAATTGAGTCATTTACCTTCTCTGCAGAGAAAGCATCAGTGGACATTGCTAATAAGTTGGGAATTAACCTAAAATAAGTAAAAGACATAATATTAGATTTCTTTGCAAGATCATTTGTTAAAAACAGAGAAGTTTCAAGACCATTTTTTAATTCCTCCAGTTAAACAAAAGAAGAAGAAGAGGGCAAGAAATTGATACCTTACAAATAGTGTCAAAACCAACGTTGGTGTTCTTTAGATCTCCATTTAAACAACCATTTTGGCTGCACAAAGTCAGGTCATCTCACAAAAGGTAATTGATCTTCAAGCTTAAAGATCGACCTGACCTTTCCGAGCTGACCTTGCCGACGAGAAGCTTCTTGGATCTCCGGCGACCTGCTGGGGGTGGAGGAGGCTGCTTCGGGTTGGTAGGCGATTTGTAGAACTTTGGGCGCTACACGGTGATAATAAGATAGAGGTTTCAATTTATTCGATTTCCCGGTTATTCACTTATTTCCCGGTTATTTGGCCCAAAATGGTGGATATTTGGTGGGTTTCTTCTTTTTGGTTTTTTCTTTTAACTCAATTTCCAACTCAGCGTGTAAACCACCGTGTAAATGGAAAGGTACGTATAGCATTTTTGTATCTAATTAGCATTTGTGCTCATTTATAGTTTGTGCGCTCCGCTCCACTCTCACGTCAACCTACTATTTTAATATACATGTGTTTCACTCTATATGAGTCACATATTACAATATGCATAGTATACGTTATAAATGTATGTTCAAGAGATAGCAAGGATGGATAAGAAGGAGAAACTTGACGGTGCGAAGTGATCCAGGTCAAGGTACGACCAAGCCACCTCTCGTCCTCGTGTCTCTACTGGAACCAAAGACCTATCCTAAATCTCGTCTTCATCTATTTCATCTTCACCAGACTCCACATATCGGATAAGGTAGGTCGAATCAATATGTGAATTTACTACATATATATATATTTATTTATTTTAAAATTACATGGCACATAGTAATAAGGCTAATTTACAAACAATTCAATATTCAGTTGTCAACAAGAAATTGATCATATCAAGGCTATCACTGGACCCAATGGAAAAAAGTTAAACCAATTTTAATTTTAAAAAACAATTAATTTTTAAATGGTGAAATATCATAATAAAAAGTTTAATTTACCCTCAGGCCTTACTCAGCATTAAATAATTTTTAAATAAGATGATTAAAACTCAAATTTTCAATTTTCAATGCAGAATCACATTCCACCTGAATGTATAGAAGCCAGTTCATCAACGTGATGTTTCTACACAAACTCAAAGTTCACAAAATGCAGTAGAATTTACAGCAAAACTCGTAAAAATCTTTAAATTTTGTTACGTTTGTATGCTAATTCCTGGAAACTTGACGCACCTACTAGCACAATATGCCAAATAATTAGCGTAAAATGTGGAAAAATATCTCATGATTCCTATAACTAACTTGATTCGTTCAAATTAGAAAAATAAGTTAAATAAAATCTTAAAATTATAAAATAAAACAAATAATAAAAATAAAGAGAACGTATCTTTTCGTCCCCCTTAAAAAAGACCCTAAATTTATGAAACAATTCATCTTATCTTCCTTTTTTTAATTTCAGGTTATCGTTCGATTAGTTTGTAGTTTGATAGTAGACTATTTACTATTTAGAAATGCGTGTTGATTCTTTGAAAAGTAATGTTATTCGTCCCCATTGAGATTACAATCTTAGTTTAGGTAACGCCATCTACATTGAGGTTGTAACCTTAGTGGGGATGAATATCATTTTTGTTCTTTGAACCTCTCTTGAAGGAGCTTCCTCGATTCAACCATATTCGCAGTCCAATTTCGGCACTTGATTAATTTTTTGTACGTTTAGGTCCATGATTAGTCTTACAAGCTTTAGCTGCTATCTATATCATTGCAATTTGTTCCTCTATAGATCTGTCATCTCTTTTATGTGGCAAGAACGTAACTCTAATAATAATTCAATGCCGATGCTCATCTTCTGAGATAGGCCCAAAAGTTGAACTAAAGTTGCGCGAAAATTTTCAATTACGCCGACATCATCTACGTTACTTTTTATCACAAATGATTAACTAAGTTATAATAAAATATATTTAAATGTCTTGTTTGAAGGGATAAACCAATTGCACTAATTAATGTGTTTTGACTCCTAGGGGAAAAAAACTCTCCGCCTTTGACCAGTGCAAGGGTTGTTGATATCGTATGGATTCTATCCCTGATGAAAAAAAAAAAAACCAACTATTGCTGTTTTGGAAATTTAAAAGAATGTGAGGAGGTCTTACCTTCAAACTTTTCCGTTCGAACTTGCTCCACCTTCTTTTGATTGGTTATTGTATCTTCTGTTTAGATCTCGCTCTGGATCAAGTTCACCAATGATAAAAGGAAGTAGGATTTATGTTATGAACATCAACATCCCGTCCAAAGGGAGTCTCTATCAGTAGACCATTTCATTAGGCATCTCTAACCTTTTCATTCGATATGGTTTCACAAACTATTAATTCAGCACTGAACTGTGCAAAAATAACTTTTAAGAGACTCGTCTTCTCCCTTTTGCACATCATTTAGTCGAGTGACTGGAGCTTGCCCCATTCCGCTGAGCAGGAGATATGTTAGTTCGTTCTTTTACCAGTGTCTCCTTCCGCTATCCTTTGGATTAGAATCACTTTCCAACGGCTCGTTGCTGCTGTATCCTTTGGTACTAATCTTCGATGATAGTTTTTCTTTCAGATTTCCTTTGATTTGATCCATGATCTCAAATCTCAACGATATCGAGCTTTTCCAGATAGATTTCGTGATTGAATTTGTTCAAGTTTTCCATAGACGGTACCAATTTGTTGATGATACAAATATGATCAACAAATCTTACTCATCTAACTATAACGTTCACTTTCTAGATTCACTAGTTTCGATGCTTAAACAAAAGTAAGAAGAGAAATATTTATTTGAGAGAGAGATTTGAATTGCATGCATTTTTCTTCAAATAAGGGGTATTTATAGATTTCCCTCCAAGTCTTGGGATAGTTTGATCTTTTTGAAAGAATGACAGGTGACAGCTCCTCATAGGTTATCTTGTAACAAAGTCGATTATGAATCATGCTTTAGTCATTTGCCCACATGCTCTTTCTATCGACAATCTGTAGCTGCCTAGATTATGGAAAATGGTTCGCTAGATTTAAGCGAGCTTTCAATGCCTTTAATCTTCTCATGTATCGTAATATGTAACACCCCAAAATCTCAAAAACCTTGAAGTGTTACTATTTACTAAGCATTCAATTTTCTTTGTATTAAAGGCGGAATGATAAAATAATAGTCTTTAGTAAAAAATATAACTAGAATATCCATAAATTTAAACTAAACATGAAAATTGTATCATTAAGAAAATAACATAATCACCAATTAAATAACGTGCATTTGAACAATTAAAACTAACTAATAAATTAAAGAAAAAAATTAATATTTTTATTTCTTCAATTCCTCCTAACAGTCTGCATCACCATCCCACCACAGTCCCAATCGACTCGAACTAACCTCTAAAATTTTGTACTATTGAGTATTTTAAAATATCTAGTAAGATACGTGCAATTCCCACACACAATTATATAACAATAAAATAAACACTTCATACGACTCTTCTTTTATGGAGTATATCGATGGCCAAGCGACATACATATCTTAGGTCATCTTAAATTCTCGTAAGATTTCCTATCTCTTAATAAAGAAATTGAAGGTCCATTGACAATTCATGAATAAATTATTGAATATAAAAGAACAATGAAACAAATCACTTGCATAGAAGTATCTTACCTTGATTTTTAAGAGGTTGGAAATAATAAAATCTTGCACGTAAAAGATCTTCTATTTTTCTATACTTTTTTCATCTCATTCTCTCTCTGTCGTAGCTCTCTTTATTTTCTGTGGTGAAATAATGAGAATAACTACAATATTTATAGTTGAAATTCTCAATCGAGTTTGTATGCAACTAAAATCTAAAACGATGTATATGGAGAATTTGGATAAGAATTGATTTTAAATAATAGAATTAAGATTACTTTTAAACTTTATTGAATAACCAAAAAAAATTAACATTGTCAAAATCAACTTTATCATGTCACACACGCGCGGCCAAGATGGAGAAATTGATTTGGGTCAAAAATTATTTAAAATTCTATTTATCCTTATTTTCTATCAATTGTGTCTAACTTAATGTGTTCTTATCCAAAACAACTTTTTCTCGAGTTAAATATTTCTAATTAATTACGAGCTATCCAACGAGTTCAATTTTGATATATTTTTTGTCGCTTTAACAATATCTAATTATTTAGCCCAAAATATGAAATTAATACATATATCACTTTAGTCCTCCAACTTTTAAAAATAATAAAAATATAGCATGTAAAATAATTAAATTCTATTCAAAAATTTTCGAAGCGTTACATAATATACTTCGTTGATAACTAGTCAAGTTCACGATTTTGGTTTCTAGGGTTAAGAATTACACAATTAGTCATTGTGAGACATTTATTCCCCGTCTGACAAAACTTTTTGAGATTATAAGTTGGTAGATTTCATGAGCTATAAGGTTCAAAAGTGAATAAAAATGGTGGGTTTAATGAATTGTGTGGCTAAATAAAGTTTTAGCTTATAATCTAAAAAAGCTTTTTTACCTATAGTTCATTATAGAGAAAAATAATAATTAAGAGAAAAATGTCTTCCTGAGCCTCCAATTTTGATATGCTCAAGCTTAAGGCTCTCAAATTTGCCCATAGTTCATTATTGAACCGTTAATCTCACAAAAAATAATATTGGTTTTCTAAATTATATCCCTTTAATCTCACAAAAGTTAAAAAATATAGATTATATATGTAAGAATCCTATAATTTATTTGACATATTTGTATGAACTTTAGGACTACACAGTGACAAATAAAACACCTAAAATAATTTTAAATCGTATAGATTCATTTTTTTAATTTAAGATAAAAATATTTTTATAATTAATATGCATATTAGACTACCAAATTCAAAAGTGAGTTTGTATCAACCCCCCAATTAAAGGTTTGATCGATTTTAGTGAGTTATGATCGATTTATTAGTTAAGCACTTTATCAAACTGATGGGTCGAGTCCAGGTCTCATAAATTTTAGAGAGTTATATATAAACAAGTATTTAAGTTTTACAATTCAAAAATCATGTGTGAGTAGAGATGTCAAGATGGGCGGGCCGACCCGTAATTCGGAGGCCCACCCGGAGATGAACCGGCCCGTAATTCGGCCCACGAACCAAGTGGGCCGAATCACGGGCCAACCGGACCTGGAACCGGTCCGATCTGGTCCCGTATACCCGGGCCAGTGGTTAACCGCTAGCCCGATTTTTTTTTAGAAAAAAAAATAAAAAAATTTAAAAAGCCTACAGTAGCAGGCTGCCTGCTGCTGCAGGCAAATAGTAGCCAAATAATGGAACGGTCACTTGACCGTTCCATTTTTTTTTAATAATATAAAATGCCTGCAGCAGTTCAATTTGTATAGTTGAAAAACGGTCCAAATTGAATTGTAACGGTCATATGACCGTTCCAATTAATTTTATTTTATTTTTTCAAACGGTAAATTTTTTTTTTCTATAAATTGTAATATTGTGAAGTGAAAAAATAGCAAAATCTTAATCTCTACTCTCCTACAATCTACAAGTTTGAAATCTCTATTTTCTCATTCTCCCTTTTGTTAAATTGTTATGGATTCTCACGATTTTTCTTCAAGA
>CAIGRS010320416.1:0-21810 GCA_903798395.1 Fraxinus floribunda | reverse complement strand
ATGAGCTTCCGGAAAAGAAGATGCACCTTGTTGGTATGAGTAGTACCTATCAAATCTCTTAAACTTTCGTGGTTGGGGGTATTACAAATACCCTAAGGATGAATTTAAAGAAAATGAACTACAGGAAATTCTCTATGCTTCAGTAGTTGAGAGTTTAATGTATTCTTAATTTTGCATACATTTGGATATAGCATTCATTGTTGGAATGTTGGGCAGATATTTAAATAACTCTGGGATAAAAACTTGAAAAGCAGCCATTAGGTTATTCGGTATTTATAGAGAATTAAGGATTACATGATCAGATTCAAAAAAATCAAATCAAGTGGAAATTATTGGATATTCCGATTCTAATCATGGAATATGACTGCAAAATATTATCACTAGGCTACATATTTTAGATGGATTTGAAAGACCACTTTAGTAATAGGACAACAACAGTCTTGCATTCCAAAATGAGCCTAACGATGTCAAAGTTTATAAACATTAAGTTCCTAGTTGTCAATGAAAGAATTCAGAATGCTTAGATTTCTATAAAGTATATTAGGACAAACTCCAAAATCGTGGATCCATTTACTAAATGGCTACTGTCCAAAGTCTTTCATGAACATAACACTCACATGGGTGTTGCATCTTTTGATAATATGTCAGTTTAATGAGAATTTGTATTTGGATGTTATTTATTTTAAAATATATTTTTATCCATGGATATTCGGTTTATTTCAAAAATAAAGTATTCAATTTATTTCCACTCTGATTAAAGTTTTTTGTTGGATCTCATTAAAGAATAAGGTACAACCAGTTGAAAATGGACATATTTGGATCACATTACATGTAATTTCCATGTTACACATCAACACTTGATCTATATCATTTGATTGTGTTGATACACGTGACCATTGATGAGTTTAGTTATGATACTTGTAACGAATATCGCTTTGATCCAATAATGATATAATCAATGGATGAAATTGTTCGAAAATATTTTTTATTATGATAGCAAAAGTGTTGATGTCATAAGGTTGTACACATTTATAAGGTAACATATGTGATCTAAGTAGGAGATTGTTGGGTTTATTAATTTGTCATGTGGGCCACATATGTACTTAATTGTGTATAAGGCTATTTTAGATTTGAGCCTAATTAAAGTGTCTAATAAAAAATTAAATTGTTAAGCTTAAAGCACTAAATAAAGTGTGGGCCAGATTAATGTGTAGAGACCAGATCCATTAAGGTTGTATTTGACGATAGGTTAAATACATATGAAAACTATAAATAGAGTAATGGTCCATGATTCACATGCAATTTCTCATTCTTTATGTCATCTCATCAACAAAGAATACAAGAGAAAGCATATTGAAGAGGAAGTCCAAAACCCACAATCAAGAATGATGATTGAAAAAAAGGAATCGGGAAGAAGGATTTGAACAATTAAATCAAAGAACAAGACAATCAAGATTATGGAGCAAGAAGTCAAAATCAAGGTTAAGAACCAAAAGAGCCAATAATCAAGATTCAAGATTTGGAATCAAAATCCGATATTAAAGAATCACTCTCAAAGAATTAAGGTATGTTCCGCATTATTAATCTTCTTGTTGATTTGATATAGAACATCTTGATAATAAAGTAATTATGTTTTCCAGTTTTATAAAGTTTCAACAAAAAATTCTTATTTTAACTTAATTATCTTTATTACAAGTGGTATAGAAGTAAAGTATGTATTATATTATATTAATATAATTTAGTAGAACATGTCAAATTCAAAGTACATATATTGACAAAAGATATAGACATAATTTCTAAAAATTAGTACATGTATATATGTAGTGTTAAAAATATGCGCAGTCATCTTAATCTAAAATTTTATATTCTCCTTAATTTTTTTTTCCATTGGAAATTCTATAAATACATTGCGAATAATATATTTCATGCAATCCTCAACCAATTCAAGTGATACATTTCCTTCTTCCTCTAGCAAATCAACTATGCAATTCAAAGTCAATATACGAATTCAATTGAGCGAAAATATTAGGCCATGTTTGATCGCCACATTTTTCATGGAAAATGTCACATTCAAGGAAAACGAATTCCACTTTGACCGTTTGATGCAACGTGGAAATGGAAACCAAATTCCAAAATACAACCACTTTAAGCTGCATTTTCTTTGTTTTCATAGAAAACGAATTCATATGGGTTTGGTGGGTTTTTATTTTCCAACTAACATGAAATTGAAATTTCTTTCCACCTTTGCCTATCGTTAGTGTTGAGCTGTGCAAAATGAAAGAATCAAACCCTAAGTGACAGCAAAAAAGATCTTATGAAAGTGACTAAAAGATATTCATGATCTTAAAAGTATCACAAGTAGAAATATCTAGGACATTCAAAATATCAACCGACCTCCTTCGAGAAGTATTGGTGAGCCTAAATGCAAGACTTTCGAAGATGGTAAAGTACACTGCACACAGCAGTGGGTATGAATGATTTGTATGACATCAAGAGCATGTCAATACGAGTTCTGAATTGCTAAAAGAGAAGGGAAATATTTTTCTAAGGCAACTCAATCTCAAAGCTACCTCTTTTGAATTTCCAAATGGACTGTTGGAAAAGTTCAAGCAATGGACATGCAATTCATACATTCTATCATTTTAGGCGCAGTGATTCAGGTTATATGGAGAAAGAAAATTGAAGCTATTTTGCCACCAATAAAAAAAGAAGAACCAAGCTTCATTGCCAGGGAGGACACCCTCCCTGACCGAACACACACGTAGAGGGGAGGGAAGCATTTTTTTCCATTTTCCCACGTCGGTCCCACACCCCATGTGAGGTTAGGTCAACCAAGTGGGCAACCGGATTCGGGCAAAGTAGCTTAATTCAAAAAAGAATTAGACAATTTTGGAAGGACATTTACAATATGGATGAAACGAACTTATTTTATCGTATGCAAGCCGATAACTCTCTTGCAACAAAGTTGTTAGTGCCGAAATCAAAATAAAAAGATGATTACAATTTCTATTTGTTGCAATAGCGGTAGTTCTGACAAACTTCCACTTTGGATCATCGGTAAGTTTCTTAATCCAAGAACGTTTTAAGAATGTAATCTCAAAGTGCATAGTATCGAGCGAATTCAAATGCATGGATGACATCTCTATTTCTTTAGTGGTTTGATAGCCGTTTGAACAAAAATGTCTTGTTTATCATGAATAATTGTACCGCATATGGCAAAAATGAGTCTCCCCCCAATTCATCACACAATTATTGCTTGTTCCTACCACCAAATAGCACTTCCACATTCTAGCCGTGTAATGCAAGCATCATTAGAAATTCAAAGTTCATAATTGTCAATCCCTTAATCATCTTCTTTTGAAAAGGATAGAAGATCGTATCTTGGAACTAGAAAAGATAAAGTGTCCTTGATGGAATTGTAAATTCAATTGCTAAATGGTCAATTGATGTGAAGTACACGCTATTGTTATTTGTTTTAAGCACTCCAAAATTAGGACCCCAACCTCAATGAATTGCGAGTTACAAATGAAAGAGCCGTTATATTTAGAGCCTGTTTATTAACAATTAAAACCCAGTTAAAATTAAAAATATGACCGTTATTGAATCTCATCCATCTAATAAAAATCAACAATAACGGCTAATTTTTCAATTTTAATCCGATTTTAATCTCTACCAAACAGACTGTTATAATTGACTCGATTGGGACCAATTTTTTATGACTATACATTGAGATTATTCCTGTATAGAGTGCAACTATAGAAATACTTTACCGTATATAAACTTTTAGTACATTTAATTACTGGTAACAGTACACGCTTCCCTAGAGAGAGATTCACAGCCAATCATTGAGATGAATAAAATAGAGTTAAGCTATGAGTACAAATGAGATTATTCCTGTATAGAGTGCAACTATAGAAATACTTTACCGTATATAAACTTTTAGTACATTTAATTACTGGTAACAGTACACGCTTCCCTAGAGAGAGATTCACAGCCAATCATTGAGATGAATAAAATATAAGGGTAGCCATTAAAGAGGGATAAGATTTCTGTGAGCCATCCACTAGAACGAAATAGCCAGCCACCTACGAGGACATCTAGAGATGTAAAGTTCAAATACAAATTATTCTAGAAAAAAAATAGCAGAAACAAAGGATGCACAAAATGCAGAATAAACCAAGTAATTCAGACAACCTCCAATTCAAAACAAATGATACAACAAAAAATTGTTAACAATCTCTCTGAATTCTCTTAGCATACTGCCCAAAATTAATAACAAAAGGAGGAAAATGAAAATTGCCAAGAGAAAAAAAGGTATGGCAGGACTTGCCTCCATGCAGCAGCATAATTTGCCGTCACTCAGAAACTCCCTATACATATAGAAATTAAGTTCCTCAAAATCGTCTGGTTGCCTTAGCTCTGTCAACCACAAATTGCAATGCAACTACTGGGTCAAACAATCTGTCAAATTTCTGCACTTTCTCCAAATTCACAAAGATATTTTCTCCCTTTAACTTCTCTGTTTATAATCCTTAATTTACATTAGAAAAGTTCGGTGAATGACTAAGACATACTTGATTCTACAGTGTTAGTGCTCACAAAAAGGAACCAGCAGCTCAATCTGAATCCTTGCCAGAACCTGAAGATGAGTCTCCATTGGAAAATTCCTCCCCATTCAACGAATTGAGTGGGACTTCTTGATTGTAGTCCTCACTAGTGCTGGCTCTAATTTTTCCAGGCCTTGGTCGAATATTAGCGCCCATTGGGAAGGGAACCTACAGAAGAAATACAGAAATATGAGATGTTCCATATTTCTAGATTTTCTCCAGATATTTTGAATACAAGTATGATAATACTGGTCCTCTGTTGGTGAAAATCAAGTAACTGACAAATTTTTGCAAGCATGTAAATAATAGCTCTTGCAAATATGACAAACGTAGCAGCACAAAACCATAAACCAAAGTTAGTTGCATCTATTTCTTGCAGAAGAAAAAACAATATATACTCTCTGAACAAATTTAAGATCTCTGAAGTTTGTGTCTATTGTGAGTTCAAATCCACATCCAACCAGAACATAGGTAGTTTGTTTAAAACCATAGGTCCATAACCAACCAAAGCTCACAAGGTGACTTGGGCCTTGTGAGTTTTGGTTAGTGGTTAGGTACCACACAAATTCAAACTCTGCCTTTCACAAAACAATAAATGATATGATGAGCTTAATTCTGAAAAGTGAGATTTCCACATATACATCAACAAGAAGAAAAAGCTGAGCCTTATCCCAATAACTTGGATTTCCACATTAAGGGCATAAAATAAGCTTTAGGGAAGAGATCCTAGGTGCTGGTTCAGCTGGGCACTTACCTGATCACCTGCATTAGGACCATCAGTATGGAAGAGAATAGGGCGGCATCTCTTGTCTTCGTTCATCAAGCTTGAATTCTGGAAGTGTGCAATGAGGGCAGCCTTTCCCTGTATACGAGCATAAGCCAAGGATGCCACTTTTTCACTATTGAACTTCTCCCATTTCTTTCCATTGATAGTCTGCCAATACCAATATTTGCTACTTTTAGACTTTAGTTTATACAAATAATAACAAGTACAATATGAATCTTACTCTTTGTTCTTTTTTTCACAAGAACAGGAAGAATATTGGAAGTGTAAATGGTACAGATGAAGCATACCTGATAAAAAGGAATTATGAGGGAAGGATCAGTCATGTTTATAAACGCATAACCCACATTGCATTTGTTCTGCAATAAAATGGAGTATCATAGTATTAGACATATTAAACCTATTGACATGTCATCAAGGGAAACCCTGTTTGCAAACATGAAACGACGGTTAGAGAAGTAACAAACACTTGCCTTGAAATCAATTGGTAAGTAAATGAAATCATAAGTCCCTCGATGGCGTTCATCAATGGCAGCCAAAAGCATTTTTGAGGTGTATCTAGATTTGCCACCATAATGAAATAGAATCATGCCAAGAAATGTAAAGAAAAAATAAATAATCCAATCAACTTTCAATATTGATACAGCAAAGCAAGATCAGAAAAAATCTACTGGAAACCGTCCTTGATATTTTAATGATCTATTTAACCAGGTTAGGAAGGTAAAAACGTGGCAGTTTGATAACTTCAGTAAATCTCATGTTGCTTAAGCATTTATTATATGCAAATGCACACTAACACATGGCAATATATTGTTGCAGGTTAGATCAGGTTCCAAGCTGGTCACAGCATAAATGTTTACACAGATTTTCCCAGATCAAAGCATTGTAAAACAAAAATAAGGCGAGGACTATGCTTGTATTGAAGGCAATTGCATAAAATGAGGCTTGGGAGAATAGCAGGGGGGTAGAGTGCATGAACACAGCAAAAATTAATCTTCGATCAAAGTTGCCTATCCAGCCAGTCATCACCTCTCCTAATATATCAAAAGAGTATATCTAGTCAAAACCTGAAAATTTAATTATTTTAATCACTTTGGATAGGTTACAAATTACTACTTATTTGTACTTAATCTAATAGCTAAATTGTTGCACAATGATATCAGAAAAGAAACTATCAGCTTGGAAATAATAATAGCAAAATCTCAGAAATTAAAGAGAATAATTTGTACTTGTTGGGAATGTTCTTTATCATTAGTGTTGTGCGCTTGTCTTCTCCACGTACAATTCGGTCTATGTCAAGCTCAAACTGTTTCTTGTTGTCAGATTGACTTGTGCTGCCTTCGTTTCTGCGTCCTCTATTCCGTTCACTAGGAGAATCAAATGAACTCATCATAGAAATCATTTGGCCTCCCGTAGGAAACATCATGCACCTCTGATGATGAGTATGCAATCCAATATTTTTAGAAGGGATTGGCAGGTCCATATAATTTCCACCAGTGCGTGGAAAGATGTCACGAGGGACGAATTCCAAAGGATGTGGTGAACTACCCGATCTCATCAAATTTGCAAGCGAACCTGGGTGAAAGGCAGTGGCATCAGGAGATTCCCCAGCATAAGCATGTCGTCTATCCCAGAGAGCAGGATTGGCAGATGGTGCTGACCCCACATGGTGATTATTTATTGGCATAAATGCATTCAGCATATGAGATGGTGCTCTAGGAACTGAATGCAATTGTTGAGGACGAGCAACACCAATCCCATTGACAAATGATGGCGAATTTGGCCACACAATGCCTTGCGACTGAGGACGGTGTGAATTACTCCACAAGTAGTGACGCCCAGGAGGAGGGCAGCTTCCATTTCCAGAGGACCCAAAAACTGAGAAACAGAAGAAAACCAGATAGTCAGAACATCAAAGAAACTAGCACGTTAAAAGTTGGGTTTATTATGTTTTTGTAATCAGAAAGCCTTGTATGTTGAGGGTCCATTTAGTAAAAGGGTGGCCCGTGATTGCCATTGTTGGAAAGCAGTGAAATTGAAGATTCCAGAACGGAAGCTGAATTATCGATTTCCAGTGTCCTTTTCTCATTCTTTCTTCATCTGGTCTACAGAAAATTTTGCTACATGAATACAATCATCAGACTTCACACGGCATCTTTTCACCCTTTTGTTTTTCCTTAAGATTGCAGAATTTGGTAGCCACTTTGATATCCATTAACCAGCAACAAAGAAAATTAAAACAACTACGAAAATGGCAAAGCAATTAGACCCTGGCACTTACCACCTTCATTCAACTCAATTGACTGCCCATTAGAGCTAACTCTATGAAACTGCTGGTTCTCTAAGATTACTGGAGATCTACCACTGATATTTGTGACCATGTTGCTGGTAGAACCAGTGGGAGGCCCATTAGCTAAACTGTCGTGATATTCTGGAAGCGAATGGGGATGAGAATTTGGCATTCCCCGAATTTCAAACTTCAGGCTTCCCTGTGAGTGACCAGTTTCACCAATACTGGACTGATTTCCAACTGATCCCGCCCTTACCAGAGAGGGTAAACTGTTAGGTACACTAGATGATGCCCCATGGTGAAACATGTTATCCAAGAGTGGACTAATTGGGTGTCCGTTTGTCAAATGTGAACCAAGAATAGATCCATTGTTTGTACTGGATGTGATTCCCCCAAGTGAATATGGTCCTGGAAAAAATATAGGACAACATATAACCACGTTTCCTGTTGAAAGAAAGCTAATCAGCAGTGTAGATTATGAGAAGTAAATTACCAGAAAATACAGAAGTCAAGTTATTAGGAGGGCTATTCTGCTGCACTTGAAGACCAGATTCTTCTTGGTCCAGCTCAGAACAAAATGGCTGCATTAATCTGCAAATAGCAAAAGTTACTTGGTAAAGTGAAAAAATAACAAATATTAGCTGTAACACACATCATTCAATAACTAAAAATCACTGAAGTTCAATTCCTGAATCACAAGATTTATATAAATGAAAAACACCAAGACGAAGATAAGATGACGAAGATAGAGAAAAGAATCAAATGCTAAATATTCACCTTTCAGAACCACCAGTTAGGCTCGATTCAACCTTAATCTGCTTTCCAGCAATTTCACTCCTGTTCAATGCACGAAGAGCAGCTTCTGCAGCTCTAACATCATAAAACTCTATCAATGTCTGATGACCTCTATTGGGGGTCCCATGAATCTACATCCCAAAAAGAGTAGTTAGAAATTGTATTAACATGCCATCTGAACAGACAAGGTTGGAACCCTAGCTCACCTCCTTGATCTCACCATAAACACCGAAAATTTGTCGGACTTCATCAATTGAAATAGATGAATCGAGGTTATAAACCAGAAGAACTCCTTGATTATCTTTCTCTGATGAATTGTCCTAAGAGGTGGACAACAAGGTTCAGGCAATATAGTTAGTCACAGCAATAATAAATCTGATGCAAAGCAAAAATAGAACAGCATGCTTATCGTGTTCATAATACTATGCAGGTAAATATGATTGGAGCAGCAAAAAGAAAAAATAAATAATAACAAAAAAGTAAAAAGATAAGTTTGAACCTTATATTAAGAAGTAACACCTAGCAGAAGCTTACCTTCGGAAATGAGAAATGTATGTCAAATTTCCTACGTCTTAACGGCTTATTCTGGAGATCTTTCATTGCTTTTTGGGCTGCTCTAATATCATAATATGAGATCATAACAAACCCTCTATGCTTCCACGCTGTATATAGAGTGTGGATATCTCCATATTGCTGCAATTCAAATATAAACACAGGATGAACACCAGTCAGAATATGGCATGGATATACTTGTACTGCAACTTCAAACACTAAAGGGAAAAGATCACTGCCCACCTCGAAAAGCACTCGTAATTCAGAATCTTCGACATTGCTGTTTATATTCCTTACGAAGAGTGTTCTTGACGGGTGCGGGTGCTCCTGATCATTGGAACCATAAGCCAATCCCAGCTGATTAATAGAAGAGACATCAGAAAATTCATAATTTCTTTGTGAGGGACCATCTTCTCCCAGCTCCAGTCCTCCAACACTACTAAACAGGTCTAAATCTTCCATGTCACCCCCTTTATTAGGTCGGGCAATGCAGCCAAGCCCATCAGTCAAACCAGAAAGCAAGTCATCATCATCAGGTAGAAGATTTCCAATAGTTTGAGCCTCAATTTCTTCAAGAGACTCAAAACCCTCTTGTGCCTCATAATGGGAGGTAGCATCACCACCAAATGAATGACCATATGGAGCATCATTTGATGATAATCTCACTGAAAAAGAGAAATGCAAAGAAACAAAGGAGCAATTACTTCCTTCAGCTACCACAGTAACTTGAATGGTAACAGTTAATTTTGCAAATCTGCTCAATTTTGCATCTCAAGATAGCATGTTTGAAAGAAAACACTGGCATACATCAAAAGAGTTAGATAAAATGGTTCTAATAGGCAAGCTCGAAACAGTTTGCATATAGCAAAAATATTTCGTCATTTGTCAGATGAGGGGAAAAGAGCGGACTTACCCTTTCTACTGAATAAGTCTGATAATGAACTTGAAAAGAGCCCATTTTCATACTGAGCGCCAATGCTATTTATTCTATCTCCATTCAAAAAGTAAGATGAAGATTCCGCATTTGAATTAGATCTAGCACTTAGATCATGGTCAACAGCATTAGGCAAGGAATGGCTGGCTGCTCTTTCAGCTCCAACAATGTGCTTATCTAAGGTAATGTTAACTTTTTGACCATGACTTTGAAAATATTCAGGAAGGTCAAAACCCTTTCCCATCCGAGGATCCAGTGGGGTCCTATTCTCAAGAGGTGACAAATCGGCACCACCGGTTTTGAGTGCTCCACCCATTTCCAAACCTGAGAGGCATCCAAAATAGTGCTATAATGTTCAAATTAAGTTTGAAAAGCTTACCAATACATAGATGAATGAAATAGCTGTATTATGCAATTATGTGCAAATCTACATAAGTACTATTTCCTCTTAGATTTTCTTGTATTTATGATAGACTCGTGGAGTTTGACTGCTATTCCTCTTTTCCCAGTGCACCAATTGTATGATGACAGATATGGTCAATGTAATACCTGTTTTCTGATAACTCATGATAATTCACGAATAACTCATGTTAAAGAATAGCTACCGATCCAGTGCTCCAGTATTATCGACTGAAGCAACTAGAAAATGAACCAGGGGGATATTCAGAACCTTGGCCAACTTCCAGACAGTATAATGTAGGTAGGACATTAATGAGGTCTTTTATTCATTAAGTTTGCAACCACAAATTACTACCACCTGAAAAACTAGCCATAAATTTCACAACTCAGTAAATGGATTTAGAAACTAGGTTTTTTCACCGGTCATGAGAAACTCATGTAAATAGTGCAGCTGCCAATCTAGTTTTCCAGTTACATCAATAAAAGCAGCCACAAGTTATTCAAGAGGCTTCTCAGAATTTCAGGTTGCATACCATGAAATATTAGTATGTTACCATGTAAATGCTAGTCATGAATATTAAAAATAACTGGGTGTCATCTATTTTAATGATGGCGATCACTTATTCTAAATAAAGTAAAGGCCAGATAAGAAACGACATCATTTGTAAACGTTCAGAACAGAATGTAGCCAGGTAGAGTGGAAGATCACAAACCATATTTCTCTCTATTCTTCTCGTTTCTTCATTTCATTTACATGTAATAAAAACAAAATACCTCAAAAGATCTATACTTTTGTTTAATGAATAGAAGAACTTTCCATAACTTTCGACAAAATAACAAATAATTCGGTCCAAACTCCAAAGACATCTTGAAAGTGAACCATATTCCAAGAATATGATATCTGACAAGTTTGATGTGGGGAATATAAGACAATCCTTTCTAATCAAGCTCCAAAGTAGATTACTTTCGTTCATGTGATAATATCCATATGTACCCTTAACTTACACGCATAGTAAAAGGCAGTTTCGTACTGCTGGGCACACCTATAGATTCCTAAGGCTAAACGAAGCGAACACAACAACAATACGGGTGGATGGGCCATGCCAGCATCCGACAATTTAGAAGATTCGACACATAATAAATGCAACAAGCAGAGTTATTCTTTCTGCTCCTTGTCTAAGTCGTCGTTAGCTCAAATACTTCCAAAACAATACTTCTGAGGTTTCACTTCAAGGCACATAGACTATCCGCACCTTATACACAAATGCACTACAGTCAAAATTCAAATTAATAAAGGTGCACCATCTGATGAGGGAAGACACAGAAGTCCTATAAACAAATTAAACATAGCTTAATTTATAATCTATCGAAGGTTCCTACAGAGGAAGGATCCATGATAGATTCCAAACTTTGTTTTCATTCCTGCACGATGTTCCACAACAGAAGTCACAAACAAATTGAACACTATATGCCCAATAACTTCCCCCACCCTCTCGCTTTCTCTTAAAGAGGAGAAAATAAATCATCAGACTCTCTTAACAGTTGAAGTCTATGCTAATGCAATTACAGGGATAAGTAGTGAAAAGGCTAGATAAAGCAATTAGCAAAGTAGATGATTGATACCGTAGTAACCAGGCATGGTTTCCATCTTCCATAAGCCAACCTGTCTCTGCAAAATATAAAAGCACAGGATCAATAATAAACGATGTACTAGTTTCCATTTTTATTCACTTTTCTTTTTCTTCTCATTTTTCCTTTTTATTCTTTACTTATTTTCTTTTTTCAGTTGAGGGATTTCAATATTCAAAGTGTATATTGAGTAATTGAATATTGAATTCCAATTAAAATGTATTTTACCGAGAATTTTCACAAATACTCAAATTTGAACAACTTATGGGCAAAAAATACCTCATCGTGAAAACGCACCTCCTCAGAGAAAAAGGATGAAGGAGACGAACCCCTTGGGTTCATCATTTCAGACAATGTTGTCTAAAATTAACTGAGAAATAAATGTCTTTGGCTTTCACCTCAGCAAAAACACGTCAATTCTATAAGAAATTTCAAGAAGATCCTGCTGCAAAGAAAGTTTGCATAAAGAATTGACCAGATGATTGACGTATTCGACAAAAAGGAAAAGAAAATGCCGGACAACCCAGGAACAGACTGACAACAATGGTGGGAAGTGGCAAGTACGAGAAGTCTCCCACTATTTTAAGCCAAGGAGAAATGCAAAAAGAGTAAAACAGAGCAAATTATGAAATTTTCAGCTTCACTATTAATGTGGCAAAAAATGGTGCCAAAGCAAATGTTTTCAGTTTCAAGCAATAGCAGTTGCATTTAAGATCTCACAGATAAAAAGGCAATTAAATTATTGAAAGAAGCATTTACTCGATCTGAGATTGTAAAAATGAGGATTCTTTCCCGAAATTCAAAAACTTCCAAATCTGAATTCTGGAAATTTTATGAGCTAGAGAGAAATTAATTAAGCAGATAAAGAAAACAAAAAAGTCAGCTTTAACTCAAACTCAAAATCACAAAGCAAACCCTCTCCCCAACCAAGCAGCTGCTCTCACAATTTCAGTAAATTCAACAAAAATCACAATCGATGAAAATCTGAAAACCTGATGTGCTGCATAAGTTTAACATAGAAGGAAAACATTCAAAAATATGCATACCTTTGAAATTTACAAAACTATGACCGAAAAATCGGAGAGCAACAAATTCCCGGAAAAACACGCTGGCACGGAGACAGAGAAACGCGAAGGGACAGAGAGAAAAGGAGATAACAGACCAGAGAAACAGAAGTTAAACACAGGAAGCAAGGTGAAGGATTTTGTGGGATAAACTGAATTATTAATAAAGAGGCATAAAATAGGAATAAATTGCGGCAAAAGGCAAGGGAGAGGGAGATTGAAGAAGAGATCTAGGTATGTGTGCCGTGCAAATAACCTCCAAAGCTTTGATGCCTTTTCCTGTACCCTTCTCTTCTTATCTCTCTCCTCATTTTCTTGCTATTTCTCTCGCTTGTTTACCCCTTTGTTTCACGTTAACCACGAGTATTCTCCCTCTTTCTTAATGTATAATTCTGTAATATAATAATTCTCTCTGCGTAAATTGTCAGAAGAATCGGTGTCTATTTCTCTCTCCCAGCTGAACCTATGGAGTTTTCCGGCGAGCCAAGGCGGAGATCCCGATCTCCACCGCTCGCTTTCTAGAGGAAGGGAGAGAATTTAGACACAGTAAAAAAAATGTAGAGCGAGAAAGAGAGATCTGTATGAATGGAAGGTTGAATAGAGAGAGAAGTATGGTGTTTCCTACAAACACGAGAGGAGGACTGAGGACCCTCTTCCGATGGTGGTGCTGCTGCCGCTGGATCAAAACAAAAATAAAATATATTTACAAAAATATCATCAACCAATCAATCCAACAATTATTATCTGCGTTCCACCCTACCTGGACCAGCCACTCACGTTATTGGTTCAACAAAACATTAACGTCTCGCTGAATTGAGATCGCCCCCCAACTTTTATTGTTCAATTTGCTTCACACTCGATTAATTATTGACATATCATCTTAAATTAACGTATTATCAATTTTATTTTCTTACTTTAATAATTATTTAACACTGTTAAATACTCTCTCACACACAAAATAATGTGTCAATAATTAATTGGATGGACAGCAAATCTCAATTTCATTTCACGTATATTTAGTTCCTGTTTGGCAGGGATTAAAATCAGATTTTTAATAAATTTTGATAAAAATTGATGATATTTATGGTTGAAAAATTGTGGATCACATGAATACATTATTAAAATTAATTATTGACTTTGACTTGATTAAAATCTGATTTTAAACTTAACAGACGGGCCTAATTCAATTACTATGCCATATGTTGCCTTCTCAACCATCCACTTTTCATTTTTTAAAGAAAAAGGGAAATTGACATATAATCTTGACCACAAATTCAATTAATTAATAAAAATAAAAACTCAAAATCTTATCGTGAATAATTAATGGTAATTAACAAAATAAAAGAGTTTTATTGCGTGGTAAAAAAAAAAAAAAAAAGAAAGAAAATGGGTTGGTTGTGAGGAAGTGGTGTCAGTTGGGTACGGTCGTAGTTAAGAAATGGATAACTAAAAAAGGGGGATAAAAAGTGGATTTTAGGTAATTAGAAAGTGGTCAGGGTCTCAGGGGAAGGTTTGTGTATCGTGGCTGTATGAATTGGGCTTGAGTGGGCCTCCAACTGCCGTTTTAATATAAATTTTTTAGAATAAATTTTGTGAAAAATAATTTTTTTGAACAATACGTAACTAAAAAGTAAGAAAAAATTATGAATTTATGTGTAAATTATTTTATTATATAATTAAAAATAAATTTATTATAAACGAATTTCAAACGATATGTAATGAACTGTGACTTATTAAGTTCCTGTTTGGTTTGGATTAAAATTCAATTAAAATTTCAAGTCAAAGTCAACAATTAATTTTAACCGCACATTTTATGGGACCCACAACTTTTTAGCCACACATTTCATCAACTTTTATTAAAATCTACTAAAAATCTGATTTTAATCTCTACCAAACAGGGCTTAAGGATGTGCTTAAGCCACGTTATTTTGGAAGAATGTATTCTAGAATAGTAAATTGATAAAGAATGTGTAGTTGAAAAGGAATGAAAAATTATTTATGAGATAGAAAATATTATCTTATTAAAGAATGTATGATTGAAAATGAGTAGAAAAATGAGAATGTAAATTTTTATGTGTATCAAACAGTGACTTAATTGGGATTGTGGTTCCAATTTCAAATTAATGTACTTTTGTAAAGAGGGGTGGGGTTTTCTTTTACTTTTTGCCAAAAAAAAATGACTAAATTAATTAACGAATTTAGACAAACGAAGATTCTTATCTGTCAAACAATCATAATCCTTGTTTTACTTTGCCTATTAACAGCTTTTTTTAATTTTTAATCCTAAAATTGTCATATATTTTAAAATATTGTCACGGTTTACTATGTGACACAGACTGTATAATATTCATTTCTTATTGATGTCCCATAACATTCAAATTCAAAATACTATCTATTATGCATTTGTTTGGTAGTTATTAAAAAGAGTCTTTCTTTGATGTCCGTTATTGAGAAAGGCGTGTTCAGTAGAGATTAAAATCGGATTAAAATTGAAAAATTAACCGTTATTGTTGACTTTTATTAAACGAGTGAGACCCAATAATGGTCATATTTTTAATTTTAATTAGATTAAAATCCCTACCAAACAGGTCCTAAATTTCGTGATAGTGAATTTTTAGAGAATACATGACTGAAAAATAGGAAAAAAATTTGGTTTACGTACGAAATAATTTTATTGTAAGAAGTGCGATTGAAAATAAGTTTAGAAAAAAAATGAATTTTGAAATAATGGGAATCGAATAAAGGCAGAGTTTTTTGTTTTTTTGAAAATGAGTTTACGTACAAAATATTTTTATTGTATTAATGTATGATTGAAAATGAGTTTAGGAAAAAAAATTAAAAAAAAAAAAAGACGATTGACAAGGAGGGGCTAGACCTGTCACATACATTTCAATAATTAAGGATAAGCAATAAATAACAAGCAATGTCAATTCTACATTAGTTGTTATACCTCAATCCAAATTAGAGCCACTCTTTTTGTATATTAAATTAAAAAAAAAAACAAATAATTAGCAATGGCATCTAATAATATATGATGGACTATGGAGTCATTTTAATTGTAATAAAAAATTTGTGATTTTAAGTTGCTTAAACTGCATAATAAACTCACCTTCCTCACAATCATCAATTATTTTTTTTATCTTTTTTCCCAATACTGGAAAATTTTGTCTACTTGATGTTAGGGGGTATTCTGAAGAACTACGAGAAAAAAAAATGATGAAATAGAGTATCACTGATGAATTTTTTGTCAATAATTATTGGTGATATTACTATTGCAATTCTAGTTGAAATTGATATCTATTGATTATTGACAGGGTTACAGACAAATAGTATTGGTGATATTGACATACATTTGTGAGCAATTACTGGCTATAATATCGTCAGTGTTGTGACCAAAAATCAAGAAATAGTCATTGATCATCGATAATATGACAATTTTGATAGTCCAAGAATAATTAACAAAGAGGGGGTGAATTGATTTTCAAAAGATTTTTCGAAAAACTAATCTAAATTCAATCAAGTTAAGAATGAATAGATTAATTAAATAATATGCACAAATATGAAAGCGATAGGTAAAATGAAAGAGAAGATGCAAACGGTATAATTGTAGAAGTTTGATCCAAAATAATAATTTACATCTTTCATTACCTGACTATTCGCCACAAGCAAGACTTTTTTACTATATTTAATTGATTATGATGCAATCCAAACCCTTACAACATTTCAGTGACTCGTAAACAAAGAGTATCGATCCTTATACAATGTAGAGCTTTCACGGAACTTCAACGTGACCCACAGGGTGATTTACAATAAGGATCATCGATCCTTATACTAATGAGTTTTCACAGGACCGTAATATAACTCACACAGTGACTTACAAAAATGAGCATTGATTGTTATACTGTTGAGCGTTCACGGGATTTCAATATGATCCACAAGTCTAGAGCGATGATTTTACAAATTTATTTCTTAATAAATGATACAAATGAATTAAGTACTAAGAGAAATTAACACATCAATGCATAACAACAATTGATAGCTCAAGTGTTAGGTAAAAAATAATAAAAATAAAAACTTTGACTAATATGATGACTTTAAAATTTGATTCAATTAATTAAAGTTTTTCAATGAGTAAATGAATAAGAAATAAGTACAATATAAGTTAAAAAATATTCTCAAAATATTTCCCTCTTCTAATGAATGATAACAATAAATTAAGTACCATAAGAGAAATAAAAAACGTAGATGAATATAATGATTTTTCAATTTTGATTCAATCAATCAAAATTTTAATACAAAGAAGTAGAAGAATTAGATGCAATGCAAATTCAAAGATTTTCTTCAGAATATATCTCTATTTTATGAATGATAGAAAAATGTTAAGTATTTAGACGAGAGATTTTAATGAAGATTGTAATTTAGCCCCTTTTTGGCCCCCACTATCCCAAAATGTATTATTTTCTCTCCTATTTTTTAACCACGCAATCTTCTATAAAACAACATTACACATAAATCGAAAATTTTTCCTTCTTTTTCAACCACAATTTCTAAAAAGAATTAATTGTTCAAAAAATTATAATTTCAAATAATAGGGATCAAACGGGGGCTTAAGAAGTTTTCAACAATCAAGATTTTTTATATGATAAATGAATAAGATGAATGCAATATAAGTTCAATGATCTTCTTAGAAATATATCTCTCTTTTACAAATAATAGAAATAACTTAAGTACAAAAAAAGATATTAGAGAAACTTTAATGAAGATAATGATTAAAGAGTTAGAATCGATCAATTTTTTCATGAGAATAATAAATGAAATAGATGCAAATGCCATCTCAAAGAATTCTCTCAAATATATCTCACTTTGATACTCTTGAGGATTTTGTAATGAAAGCAAAAAGTGAATGTGTTTATAAATTTCAATGAGCAAACATTCTGAAAGTTCGAATAATTACCCGATCAACTGCCTCATGAATGGATGACAAATATAATCATTGTACAAAAAAATCAGAAGCGAGAACATTCAAATCTTGGACCGTTGGATATTTTCGATCTATTGTCGTCGATCGCCTGCTGCTCTGATCGGTTGACCGCCGACTCCCAGTTGGTTCGGTCGATTTTCACGTTTTGGTCCTATTTGATCCGATTCGAATATTTTGAAAAGTGTTGACTTTTGAAAAACATTTTTAACTAACTTATCAAGATAAAATATACTTTTCAAGTTCAAATATCATTTCAAAAGTCAGTTTTAAATTTGATCAAAATATTTTATTAAAATAACTTTCGTGCAAAATATAATTTTTAATGCAAAAAAAGGTATTGAGATTAAAACATTTATTGCTAAAGATCAAAATGTCGGTGCATTTACATTTGATCTAAAAAGGCCTAGTCTTTGACCTTTTTTTGAAGGTTGGCTCGTAGGCTCTCGTCTTCATCTATCTTTAAACTTTAGCTCTTAGACTCTTGTTTTGAAGGATCTTGTCTTATATGCTTGGAATTGTTAGCTTTCATCTTGATCTTCATTGTGAGTCCGATTTCATAGTCTCGATTTTGATCTCTTGATGACGATTGATCTATTTACCATTTGATGCTTTGAAGTCCATAATCACTTAAATTCAATTGTTACTAGATAAGATTAGTTTGTTTGATATAATCATTAAGGTTATAATCAACCATATGTTAAAAAGGTTTGTGTTTTTGTTTAAAATCAATACATTTGATGATTCAGAAGAAACTATCGACAATGATATCGTTAGCGATACCAATACACATTTGTCAGCAAAAATCAATAACAATACTGTCAAATATGTACCCAATAAATTTTAATCTTTCTATATATTTTAATTTTTAAGATACTAAATTATAAGTTAAAACGTCTTTTTATTACCTCCTTATAATATTACAAGCTTGTAAGTTATATTTTCAGATTTTATTTTGTTCCTCACAGAATTTTAGATTAATGTTTAATTTTTATTGTAATAACTCGCAAATTTTTAGAATGTGACATGAATTAATTTAATTTTTAGCATTATTTTACTAGTTACCAGAGAGTTCAAGTCCAGTCAAGGTTCAATGATGAGATGAATCCAATATATTTACAATAATTAAATTTACTATTTAGTTATCTTCAATTTCTTAGGAATCTAGGTAAAAGTTGTTTTGAATTAAAAAGAAAATAGAAAAAATAAAGAAGTCAAATAGGTTCATATATATATTATTGAGAACCAATGTCTTATATTTATATGAAAGATTTAGGATCGTAAGGTACATTATTAATAACAATTAGAGCTGCGGAAACAATTGCCGTTTACTAATTAGTATTTAATTTACAACATCTATCTTGAATGACTATAATTACATAATATTTGTCTCATTAAGACCTTTGTTTGGCAAAACTTGACGGGACAAAAATATCAAATAAAAGAAAATAATAGTACAAATAATTTAGAGGGTGTGTGGTAGAGATTAAAATCATATTAAAATTGAAAATATAGCCGTTATTGTTGACTTTTATTAGACGGGTGGGGCCCAATAACGGCTATATGTTCAATTTTAATTAGATTTTAATCCGTACCAAACATGCTTTAANTCATATTAAAATTGAAAATATAGCCGTTATTGTTGACTTTTATTAGACGGGTGGGACCCAATAACGGTCATATTTTCAATTTTAATTGGATTTTAAGCTGTACCAAACAGGCTGTTAGAATAATGAGATACTATCTCATTAAAACTTTGTCAAGAAAATTCAATAGGATAACAATATTCGAGCGAAGGAAAAAGAGTATGGTTACTTCCAATAATTTCAGTTAATGAAAATCATTGTATTGAGACATTAGTAGCTTGCACGCCAATGACTTTAATATCAAAGTTCTGATGTAGTAGTTCATTTTGTTGGCTAATACCATTTGTACAGAAATCAATTTCCAGAAATGCACCAGAAAAGAAACAATAGGGGTGGGCCCCACTGTGTATTAAAAAAATAAAAAATGCATGAACCCCACATGATGTGAGTGTTTTGGCACTTTCTGTGGATTTTTCCTTCTGGTAATGTAGCGTTGTTCTTGTATTTTCTTATAGCCATCAAGCAATAGCGTCTTCATACAAAATATTAAAAGTCAAAATGATGGCCTGTTGAAAAAATAGATTTTGTTGTAAAGTTAAATATCTTGTAGGTTATTGACATTCATTATGAAAAGATATGCATCATTAAAATCATAATAAAAAATAGTGTGGAAAAAATTTTAATGAAGGAAAAAAGAATACATTGTTCACTTGAGATGCTACAAAAGTTGTTTCGTTAAAAAACTTGTTAGGAAAATCCAATGAAATTAAACTTTGGTTCAAGAGAAAATAGTACAATGTGTATTTATTTTGCCTCACAATAATATCATTTGAATTATATGCTTGAGGCATATCAAATTCTACCGGGTATTGTTAATAGTTATGTCAAATGGGTTAGTCATCTATATTCTATACCCACATTCATTATGCATATATCGAATTTCATTGTATTGTCAGGATTTTAGGATATGGATTCGTGCTTGTGTCCATCATAAGATAATTTGTCTATTTATATAAATTATTATATTAAGAATCGTGTATTACATATTATGACTATTTTTCCCATTTCCTTTTAACATAAGTATACATCTTTAGGTATTTGCAATGCAAATCCATAAATTTCAAATTTCTTTAGTAAGGGTATGTTTGAACCCTATTTGTTTTGTGAAGAATGCATTTTGGAATAGTAAGTTGATGGAAAATGTATGGTTAAAAATAAAGAATTTTTTTTTTGGGTTGTATTAATATTATTTTATTGAAAAATGTGTGGTTGAAAAGAAATGAGAGAAAAATATATTTTGAAAAAAAAGTGGATCAAACAATGTCTAAGTTCAACTCTTCTGGGATCGTGCCCTTTTATTTGACAAATTATTTATTTGATCGATATGCTTCATCTCGCTATTCATAATATGAAGTGGTATACTATGTACAAAAGTATTGTCGATAACGTTTTCTTTCCAATTCTATTTATTTTACCAAACGACATAATTTATTAAAATATCTCCACTTTCAATATTTACAATAGTGTGGGTCGTGGGTCGGTTCAGTTCGGGTATGTTCGATTCCAAAATTTTCGGGTATTTAATAAATGGAACCGTCGGGTCCAAATATAATTATGGAATCGTTCGGGTTCGGTTCGGTTTGGTTCAGTTCTGTACCATAATTNAAAATATCTCCACTTTCAATATTTACAATAGTGTGGGTCGTGGGTCGGTTCAGTTCGGGTATGTTCGATTCCAAAATTTTCGGGTATTTAATAAATGGAACCGTCGGGTCCAAATATAATTATGGAACCGTTCGGGTTCGGTTCGGCTCGGTTCCATACCATAATTAATATTTTTAATATTTACAACAACACTACATTAGAGGTGTCAATCCGGGTCAGCCGGTCAACATATGAGCCCGGTAACGGCCCGCGTGAAAAAAAAAGCCCGCCCCTATGGGTTCCGGGCCGGTTCCGGTTGGCCCAAATTTTAGACTATAACCGGCCCGCCCGCTGACCCATTCGAGTCGAGCCCATCCGGGTCACGGGTTGCGATTTGTTCCAATTTGGCCCGTATGCTTGTATAAATAAAATTATAAAAATATAGAATTTTTCATATTTGTAGCAAAAAATATTTTTTTGTTAAATGTAAACTAAGAATTGAACAAAATGATAATTCATATTCATACCTAGAAATGTTTACATATAAT
>CAIGRS010320394.1:0-14189 GCA_903798395.1 Fraxinus floribunda | reverse complement strand
TCTCTGTGTGTATTTTGCAGCTTCTAGAGCGGCGGACAGGCGGAGCCTGGAGGATCGAGGAGCGGAGGAGGCGAGGGCGGAGAGGTTGACTGGAGTCAAATCTGGACGGAATTTTGCAGCGACTGGACTCTGGAGTCGCCTCTGCCTCACTGACACTGCCTCAGCACCGTAACAGCAGTGGTCTGTAGAGAGGGAACTGCGATGTGTCGAAGTGAGGCGGAAGCCTCCTGGGCCTCTCAGGTTCGGCCTTACTTCTGGGTGTCACATGATTTTTACAGAGAACCAGAGAGGAGAGTAGCGATGGAGAAAATAGGAGAGGCGTTGAAGGGAGGAGGAGGAAAGTTAGGGCTAAATCAATTTTAAAAACCCAGATATTTTGTAACATTTTTTTTAAAAGCGTTGCAAAAAGATAAAAAAAAATATAAAAAAAAATTTTGTGAGACGCTTTTCGCAACGTTTAAAAAACGTTTCGAAAGACGCTTTTAGCAACGTTTGAAAAACATTGCGAAAGACGTTTTTCGCAACTTTCAAACGTTGCGAAAAATAAAAAAAATTGACAACACTTAAAAAAGTTGCGAAAAGGCAATATTAGCAATATTTACTTAAAAAATGTTGCCAAATCTCAATTTTGTTAAGCATTTGCAACATTTATGTACTAGAATGTTGCAATAGATCCTTTTAGCAACATTTAACTACCAAATGTTGCATTTTATGTGTTTCAAATGGTGTTTTTTGGTATAGTGATATGAAGCAATTGATAACAAGAACACAATAATGAAATAATTTCTAAAGAATGAAGATTTTATTATAATATGGAGAAAGAATACAAAGATTTTGTGTTTAACTTAATCTAACTTCTTATGGGAAAAAACCAACACAACTAAATTGTAGAAAAGAGTCAAATATATATAGGGAAAAATAGAGAATTTCAAAACTCTTATAGTAGAGTTGTAGTTGAAATAGAATACCAAAACGAAGTTCAAAATAGAAAAGGACTGAAAATATCGCGCATGGACAAAATAGGTAGAGGGCGTCGAGCCAAAAGTACCATAGCATCGTGGCGCCACAACGCCCACTCTTAGGTCATTTACTCCAAAAATATTAATTTTATTCATCCCAATCTCCTCTTTAATTCAAACACAAATTTCTACTCCCAGTGAACTTTCAAGTAGAATTTCAATTAGAATTCATCAATCAAGCTTGAATAGGATTAAACAATTGCACTCTAAATAGAATTCTTCTTAATGTACACTTTAATTAGAAATTTAAATTATCTTCAACAAATAATTCAGATCATACCCAAATTCTAACAATTTCTACCTTGACATGAATTTCACTATAATGAACAAAATTTTAAAAGAATTATCCACCTGTAGACAAATTCCATTGCAAGGAATAAACATGAACTTTTCTATTAACAATTTCAACTGAAAATATTCTCTAGCTTTGCTAGTCCAGCAAGGGGGCAAAAGTGATCTAATGATCACTAAACAAAGCTGAAATAAGCCTTGTAATAGAATCACAACTTAATGCATCAAAATAAGTCTTGGCTAGAATCAACACCCTTAACCGCATTCAAATCATCAAACAAAATTAGCATAATTGTACCTATGTGGAACTTTATGATAAAAAAATGGGTCCTTTTCTAGCAATTAAATATGATGACATCGTCGGTAATGATGACATGACGAATTTACTCACGTCTTCAAAATTTAACTGAGATGTATTCTTAAAAGAAGAACCCAAATTAGGCTCCAACGATATATAAGCCAACTCTAAATCCACCCGAATTCTTAAAATATGTTGATTACTTGAATATTCTGTATCACCCTACAAGATATATAAAAGGAATTTTTTTATGTATCATCAGTACAACACGGGCTCCTATAATAACCTTCAGAACTCTACCTTTAACAATATACATGCACCCTTTTGAATCAACATTACTTAAATAATAAGATTTTTCTTCAGATTTAGAACGTGTCTCACAATATCAAGTGATCCAACTGTCCCATCAAATATTTTTATTCTGACCCGATCAATACCAGCTATCTAACAAGGTATGTTATTATTGATCATCGTAACACCTTTTGAAACTCTTGCATATGTTGAAAATAATTCCCGATTAGATAACATATGAAAGGTGCAAACTGTATCCAAAATTCAAGCCTCATCAGGTTTGGAGTTATAGTCAGACATAAGTAGAAACTCTTCATCACTGCTAGGATTTTCTGCAATACTTGATTCTCTTGAAGTTTATAATTTTTGATTTGCAGTTGACTTTGATTTATTCTACAACTTATAACAATCGTTTACCAAATGCCTTTTTTCTTTCAATAATTACTAACATTTGAAGTTAGATTTTGACTTGCTCCTCGATCAATCACCATGAATAATAGGACCATCTCTATGATCCACAGATGCGACAAGATACTCCATCTTCTTCTTTAAATAAAGAGAATCATAGCCTTCTTCGATGGTAAGAGTATCAAGATATTTATTACCGTGTATCTAAAAGACATGTATGAGGCGGGCAATGAACACAACAAAATCAATACCAAGTATTCTTCATCATATTTGACCTCTAAAGTCTCCAAATCGCCGATGATTTCTTTAAAAGTAGTTAGGTGATCCTCAAGAAATGTACACTTAGTCATACGATGAGAATATAGATGTTACTTCATATGGAATTTGCTAGTAAGACTCTGCGTCATGCATAATTGCTCCAATTTTAACCATAATGTAGCGGTTGACTTCTCATTCAAAACTTCTTGAAGAATATTATTTGAAAGATGAAGATCTATTTGAAATACGGCCTTTCGATCCTTCCATTGTTACTCCTCCATAGTCTATGTTGTGGACACTTGTCAAATCCCACAACCCGCCGTCCAAATCCATTTGACAGAGTATTGCTCGCATCTTTACCTGTTACAAAGAGATTCTTGTATTGTAATCTAATAGCGAAATATCATACTTTATTGTTGCCATCACGAAAAACTTCGATCTTACCAAGAATTTCAACACAAAAAGCTCTGATACCAATTGTAGTGGACTTGAATGCTCTAGTACCAGTTTGTTGTGATAAGATAAGAGATTATAGCTACAATATGAAGTAATTGATTATAAAAATAAAATACTTTATAAAGAATTGAGATTTTATTACAATATGGAGAAATAATACAAATGTTTGATTTTTAAAATTTGTCTAACTTAATCTAACTTCTTATGGGGAAAAACCAACCCAACTATATTATAGAGAATCGTCAAATATATATAGGGAACATATAGGAAATGTTCAAACTCTTATAATAGAGTTGTAGTTGAAGTAAAATGCCAAAAAGGAAGTTCAAAACGAAAAAGGATAGAAAAATCGCACAGGAATGAAACAAGTAGGTGGAGCCAGTGNGTAGGTGGAGCCAGTGCCGGGCCAAAATTACCATAGCGTCGTAGGTCATTTCCTAAAAAATCTTGATTTTCTTCATTCCAATGTCCTCTTTAAGTCATACACAAATTTTCACCCCCAACAGGCTTTCAAGTAGAATTTCAATTAGAATTCGTCAAGTAAACTTGAATAGGATTCAACAATTGCATTCCAAATAGATTTCTTGTACTGTTGATCCAACTTGTGCTTTTTTAATCTCTAGGAAAATGGAATAGGAGGCTCATAAGGATTGATAGGATTGTTCTCCTTAACCTTTGGTGTTTTTGAACTCTCCTTAGTAGATACTTCAGGTGTCTATTCAGTCTGTTCCACTTGCTCATCACCCGAAGAAGACATTTTCTCCTTACTCGCAGCAGGCCCCTTGACATGAATTTTCGATAGTTGCACCCCGTTTCTGGTTGTTATTGCTTTGGTGTATTCCTTAGGGTAGATCTCTGTATTGCTGGGTAGCAAACATAAGGCTCTTTCATTCATATATAGTGCAATCTGTCTTACTTGAGTCTCCAAATTTTTAATAGCAGCACTCTGATCTTGGAGAGTTGTTTCAGTTTTCCTCATAAACTGATTATTGGCTTTCATGTACTACTTTGTTTTCTCCATGAATTTACCAAACATTTCTTCCAACTGCAACTTCTTCTTCGACTGCTGAAACTAACCCTGTAGCCTATTCTGATTCTGATCATCCTAAGAGAAGTTTGGGGGCTTCCTCCACCTTGGGTTATAGGTTTCTGAATGTGGATTAATTTGTTGACGTTGTCCCCATTGTGTGAAGTCCACTTGTTCCATACCTGATCTAAAATTAGGTAGTCCACTGTGTTATGATTTGCTCAACACTCTTCACAATTCGATTTTTTGGCTTGTGTAATCTTAGATGTCTGTGATATGCTCTCTACCTTATAGAATAATAGGTCTATTTTCACGATCAAGGCTAAGTAAGCATCCACCTTGTATTCACCTGACACCTTTCTTTGAACCACCTATTCAGAAGCCCACATTGCTGAAGTAGTCGTCACTGTCTCAAATAGTTTCATCAATGGTTTTTGTTGATAGTGAACCATTAGACGAGGAATCCACCATGATTTTGAATGATGGAAGTCATCCTGCATAAAAATATTTGACCTGGAGTCTTTTGCTAACATCGTGATTAAGATACTTCCTTAGAATGTTCTTGAACTGATTCCAACCTTCATCAAAAGATTCTGACTCATTTTGGCGGAAGATAGATATGTCATGCTTCAGTTTCAATATCTTGGCCGGTTGGAAGAATTTTGTACAGAACTTTTGAGTTAGGTCATTCCATGTACTAATCTTAGCAATAGGTTGATAATCCAACCACTCAAGTACTTTATCACGTAGCGTGTATAGGAACAACCTTAATTTGATAGCGTCATCTTAGATACCTGATATCGAAAGTGTTGACACATTTCCAAGAATCGATAGATGTGTGTATGTGGGTTTTTTTAGCTCTGCCATAAAACTGTCATAAAACTGATGTCCATTCTGGAATAGATATATGAAATTAGTCTTCAATTGGAAGTTGGCTGCCCAAACGGTGGATAAAGGATGCTGGATTGACTCTGAATGATTTGAGGTGTCATGAAATCCCCAACCAGCATGTTTTCCTTTTCAGCAATTTCCTTTTCATTAACTTGAACCACTTGATTGTTTTGCTGGTTATCCATTTGTTGTACTGCTCTTGCTTCTATTTGCCTATGATGGAAGTGCATTCGATTTTTGGATCAGCTGGAATCAAGTCATCGTCAAGCTACCTTTGCATATAAGACCTAAGAGAAGATCAAAAATTTCACTTAGATAAACAACTAAAAAAATAACTCACTGAAACTAAATAAATGATAATAGAAAAAAATAATGTTTGAATTAGTTCAAGACAAATAAAATTAAACTAAATTCAGTCTCTGGGTAGTGGTGCCAAAAACTTGTTCACGAAAATATATTTCGAATAAAACACACCGCAAGTGTACTGTTCGTTAACAAGTAATGAAGTGGACTTTTTTTGAGTCCGAGTGTCGTCTCACAAAAATTGATTAGTTCTAATTCTAATTAATGTAACCTTAACCGGAACAATAAGAACGAGAGTATTTGTGTTTGATGAACTTATAATTGAGTTAATGATGCAGATGTGATTATGAATGTTTTAACTAAATTGAATGAAATTTATGTCGAATGCAAGTTGAAGTTTTTTCTAATATATGATGAATGTACTAGGATCACGAATCCTTATGTAATAATCTTTTTAAACCTAATTATACACTTTGACACACGATTGAAATATTAAAGAGTCAATGCTCTTAGATTATTTAACAGTCTTTCTCGAGTACAGTCAAAAATATTCTAATATGTGCCTCGACTATATCTCTATAATGGATGCGAACATATAAGAATGCATGAGTTTTTATAAGCATTTAAAGATTCACATAGGGCATATCGGTATATTTCTATCCTCTATCGGACACTATGATGATTTATACTGTGTCAAACATATTCACCTTCTTTCGAATGCATGAAATAAGCTACCACACTCACACAATTACATATACAATAATTATGGAGAAAATGAAATTCATATAAACCATTCAAACATCCCAAAAACGTGTTTCGATGTCAAAAATGTAAAACTAAAATTTAAAAATCATATTACACACTTCATCTAACCCTAGTACAGAATTAACCTAGCTTAACATAGTGGAAAGAAGAAAATCAGAGAAATAAATTAAGAATGACATCACCAATTCAATTCTTGAGTTTAATATTCGCTTCGTAGTGTAGTTCCTTTAGTTTTTGCCTCTTTTCTTCTCTCAAAAATCTTCTAAATCTCTCCTCATCCGTTCTAGACGGCTCTAGGATTTTAAATACACGGCCATGATATTGTTTCCACAAGTCATCAATCGAATAAGGAAACCAGAATTTCAAGTCAAAACTTCAACTATGCGACCGCATAGTACTACAATGTGATCGCATAGTAGACTTCAAAATGGCTCAAATATTCACTGAATTGACTTTTGAACCGCATGGGTTTTTGTGCTATGTGACCGCATAGTATTGGCAGCTTCCAATTGCTTGCGTTTTGGTCCTCGAACTTTGTTTCGCCAATCTCGACTTCTTTTCCCCCTTCTTCTTCTTCCAATATTTCATTCCAATGCTCAATTGGTCCTCGACATCTTCTCATCTCCAACTCCTCTTTCGGGTCATCTTTCAATTATTTACAACTTGGTCCCTGAACTTTGGTTTTCTTTTGTTTTAGTCCTTTTTTTTCACTTGTTTCTCATATTTTTCGCAACATTCATCATGTTGTCGTGCAACACACAATTTAAATAGAATTAAGTTATATTTCAACATATTTATCAACAATTATCCGTATTTGTAGCCCGAAATAAGTGTGTAAATCACACTTATGAGACCCCGAGCATCTGTTTTGGTTGGAGTAGGGTGTTCCCGATATAGTATCTTTTCAAGGGCTAAGTGTACTTCAAAGTCCTAGAGAATGATAGGTAGAAGTTAGAGGACCTGGATCCTCTGGTTTATGACCTCAATGATCAGCTTGGGGATGAGATTTTAGACTTCATGGGTTTAAACTATGTCGAGGGTAGGACATCTCTCTGATTTTGCTTCTTCAAATTAATAATGTGTTGTTCGTGAGAAGAGAAAACTATGTTCATATATTAGATTTGGGTTAAACTTGATTTCTTGTTGGACTTATTTATGGTTAAGTTGAACTATATTTCAAAACAAGAAAATACGACTCGCCAAAAACTAAAAGGTGCACGTCTTTTTCTACCTAAGTATGCCTTAGACAATCAACTTTACCTATTTCCTATCTAAGTACAAGGTTGGGCGTTTTATTCGAACCTTGAGTCTAGACAATTTTCGAAAACACATTGATAAAAACTAACAAGTGATTTGGATAAATTTGTATTTTACAATCATTTGTTACATTATTACTCCAAGTAAAACAAATCATCAAGAAAGATGTATATCATCATTTTTCGAGTATGTTTGGCTAGGTTTAAAAGTTATTTTAATTCATGTTTTCTCAAAAATACTAAAGTTTTTTTTTAACTATTTTTTTTTCAATCCAATCCTTCTTTGATCTCCATTTATTTCAATATGTATTTTTCTCTCTTCTTTTCAACTATATATTATTCAATAAAATAACATTACACGCACTCAATTTTTTTTATTTTTTTCCATTTTAACTACACATCCTCTATTAATCTACTATTCCAAAATACATTAAAAAAAAATAGGACTCATGCCCTGAATATATACCTTCAAGAATTAATTATTTAATTTAATTTTACTGATAACTCTCTATGTGGTACATATTAAAAATATAGATTTTAATTTAAATCAAAGTCAACAATTAATTTCAATCATATGTTTTATTCGTCGCACAGTTTCTTGACCACATATTTCACAACTTTTATTAAAATTTATTAGAAATCTGATTTTAATTCATACGAAAAAGGACTAAATTCATGTTTGATGCACACTCTTAAGGAATTAATGTATTTTAAATAGTGATGTGATGAAAAATATTTGGTTAAAAAAGAAGGAAATATTTTGAATTTGTATGTAATATTATTTTATTGAAAATTATTTGATTAAAAATGAGTATTGAAAAAAAATGCATTTTTGTTATGAACGTGGATCATGGTGTAAATATTTGGTTACCTTTTTATGCTTTACCCAAATATGTATCTAAAAAAAGAATTCTAGAAAATTGCTAATTCTAAAACCCTCTGAAACCACAAAAAGATCGAGTTTGCAAAAGATCCGATCTCAGATCGATCCAGGAAAAAATGAGGAGGGTTATTGGTGTCGCCGCCATATACCGCGCCGTGGGTGGCGTCTCCACCTTGCCGGCGGTTGCCGGGAACCACACTCACAATCACTTTCCCCGGATCTTCCATACGGCTCTATTTAGCACCAAAAGCCTAAACTTCTCGTCGAGGACACATAGTTTATTGTCTAACAAGCTCGCCGACCTGTCAGCTGGCGCGGTTGCTCGCGCCATTGCAGGGACCATGTTATTCTCATTTGCGGCTACGACCCTGGCGGAAGAGGTCCATGCTAAGGAACCTGTGCTTGCGAAATTCCGCCCCGACGAGGTTGTTCTTTATCAGTATGAAGCTTGCCCATTCTGTAACAAGGTTAAAGGTAAATTTTTTAGTTTATTGCTATTGATTTTCGCTACAAACTGTACATTGAAGTAATAGTTTTTTAATTACCTGGATTTTGGATAACAGTGCATTAAAATTCTAAAGGATGTTTTTGTTTTTATGAAGACTACTATTTACTGTGAAAAATTTATTCGTATTCAATTTGTTCCTTTTCAATTGGCATTACATTGTGACGATAAATTTGTTTACACGAAGGTAATTTCAACTGGTATGGTATTTAGATTGTGAGGTTTGAGTTTTTGAATTCTTCTAAGAAATTTTTTAGGCATAGTTTTGGAAGTTTACTATCTAATAGTTGGTATCTTATTAGACGACCTATTATTGATAAAACTACCCAATACCCACACTGCCATAGCAATGGGATTTCATTTGTAACTTTCATTTCTTGTGTTCAATTTACCTTCAATTTGTAATCGTTGATGTACAGAAACGAAACTTTCCTTCCCGCCCCCCAAATTAGGATATTCTATGTACATAAGAATTTCAGCTACTATGTATGGCACATGTGAGTCACGTGAATTTCAGAAGTTCAGTGGATAGAAACCATCTGCTGTTTACCCAAGTGCTACAATGTCCTGTATGCTACAAATTTAAAAGGTTTATGACTCAGATTTGAGAAAAGAGAAGTTTGGGATCTTTTTGCTACTTTTTGCATATGTTGAGGGCTCCAACTATAATTTTTCCTCAAGTGTTTTACTATTCATTTGTGTTTTATCCCAAAATAAATCAAATTGTGGTCACAGACTCACAGTGGTTTATCTATGCTCAGTGCCAATTAAGAACTCAAAGTTGGGGGCATTAATCTTAATTAGGTGAATTTAGGCCCATTTCCAGGAGGGGACAAGAATTCTAAGTGAAAAAATATAATGCCACATATTTAATCTCTGGCATCGTGAGGTTTTGAGTGGATATCCTATAATTTAGATGATTGTATATCTCTGTCATACTAGATTTTGATCTTGCGGAATGCTGACACTTATTTTTTCAACATTGGTTTTCTTCCCGCAGCGGTCTTGGATTATTACGACATTCCCTACAAGATTGTGGAGGTTAACCCCATCAGCAAAAAGGAAATCAAATGGTCTGATTACAAGAAAGTACCTATATTGATGGTTGATGGTGAACAAATGGTGGATTCTTCAGGTCTTCCGTAGTTTACAGTTGATCATCTTTTTAATATTTCCTGAAAGCTCAGAGATGTAAATAAATAGATACTTATAAAGATAATGACGTCTAGCATATTATTTAGTCTTTTTTTGGTTTTTAGATACAACTTAATAACTTCCTTCATGCATTCTGTATGTAGTTATAATCGATAAATTGACCAATAAGATCCGTCCTAGTGTTACTGCTGATTCTGTCCCAGAAGATGATGAAGAGAAGAAGTGGCGTCGGTATGAGTTATTTTGTTCTTGTTATGTTACTGTTGTAGAACTTTTTCTTTTCATGAATTGCAGGGTCACTTTATGTGAATTCTGTTCAGATTGATCTACGTTAAACAGTTGGTTAAAGCCCCTCTGCAATAAAATTACATTTAGTATTTTTTTGTCAACCCTGTTATCATAAACTGTTCCCGAGTGGGCATCGTCATATTTCGTTATGATGTTATCTTAATGCTCTACAATTCTCCCCACCCTAACTAGCTTTCGAGTTACATTTGATGGAAATAGACAGCGTCTCCACTTTTCAGCTTCTACCCTGTTCTTCGTATTTATTAATTTTAACTTCATGTGTGATCTGCTTCTTCTGCATCTTGAGGGTTCACTTGCCAATTGCCATGATGTACTTGTAATTGTGGTGCATGCACCCATGATTGTAATGTCTACTCTCATTATTTCAGGTGGGTGGACAACCACTTGGTACACATCTTGTCACCCAATATATATCGGAGTAGTTCTGAGGCCCTCGAGTCATTCGACTATATCACCAGTCATGGTACGTGTTAATGTCATTACGATGGCTAGTAATGCTGCATGCAAGTTCCTCTTGTGTAATATAATTCAAAACCCAGTGTTAGACCATCAATTACTGCAACGATGTGAGGGCTGCGTACAGATATAGGTACAGACTCTGACACACACACACACTGATTCACTTTTCTAGAAATACACAAAGAAGTAATCCCCGAAAAGAAGAGAAGAAACTCGTTGGTTGTTGCTAGTATCCGGGCTACTTGTAAGATAATAACGGACCAGTTTTAGCTCTTGACATGATTAAAGGGATTTTTTGGCTATAAAATATTAAACCCCAAGGCAAAGTCAGCTAATTATTTTTTTCTGGTAGTTGCAGTAAAATTTATGCATTTATAGAACAATGTAAGTGGAAGGGGCAGAGAGAGGGGACTTACTAGAACTATTAGTGCTTTTTGTTGTTTCGCTCATTTCCCTTCTTTTACGGACTCTTTTCTCTCCAAGGAGTGCATTTTTTTGTAATTTTCATTTAGTACTTTAGTAACTAGTTATATTTTCATGTTGGGGGTTGATCGCGTGATTTCGTAAGTGTACTGATTGAGACAAATAATAAAGTGAATTTTGAATTCGAATATCATCACAAAGAGACTAAGGGTCCGTTTGATAGAATAGTGTTAGACCATCAATTACTGCAATGATGCGAGGGCTGCGTACATACAGACTCAGACGCACATACACTGATTCACTTTTCTAGAAATACACAAAGAAGTAATTCCCGAAAAGAAGAGAAGAAACTCGTTGGTTGTTGCTAGTATCCGGGCTACTTGTAAGATAGTAATGGACCAGTTTTAGCTCTTGACATGATTAAAGGGATTTTTTGGCTATAAAATATTAAACCCCAAGGCAAAGTCGGCTAATTATTTTTTTCTGGTAGTTGCAGTAAAATTTATGCATTTATAGAATAATGTAAGTGGAAGGGGCAGAGAGAGGGGACTCACTAGAACTATTAGTGCTTTTTGTTGTTTCACTCATTTCCCTTCTTTTACGGACTCTTTTCTTTCCGAGGAGTGCATCTTTTGTAATTTTCATTTAGTACTTTAGTAACTAGTTATATTTTCATGTTGGGGGTTGATCGCGTGATTTCGTAAGTGTACTGATTGAGACAAATAATAAAATGAATTTTGAGTCCGAATATCGTCACAAAGAGACTAAGCACTTACTATCAATTTTTATTCTAATTTAGTTTCAATCTAAATTAATATGGTGACCTATTATGAAATCAAGTGATTATTTATAACTAATTTGTCCAAAGCTAAATTAACCTAACTAGTCTAATTTGTGGAGAAGTTTTGGGATTAAGTAGTTAGAAATTCCGATATCACCTAGGTTATTTAATTCAGCTCCCTTTTCATATGTGTTAACAATTGAATTAACCAATTTTAGTTAGTAATCTCTCTCGAATAAAACTAACCCTAACCACGTTCTCGAATATGTTATATCTTTATGTAAATTCATATACATGTGAATGCATTAAGTTATAGGAATTTTGTCATGATTGCATAAGCTATAATCATCTCTCGATCTCTTATAAAACTTACGTCACTTATTGTACAAACTATGTACATAATCTCCTCTCGATCTTAATATAGTCCTTAAATCAAGAGCAATTGAATGCAATTAAAATAAAATTAGTAATCAACACACAATCATATTGCATGAAATTTTTAAAATTAAATAAAAAATTAAGCTCAATCTACATCGTTCATCCTAACAACCAATTATTTGTTGACTCATAATTGTGGAATTAAAAAATAAAAGGATTAAAAGTCACCGGGTTCAATACAATAAATGAAGAAAAGAATCCTATCAATTGTTGTTTTTTGACACCCAATACTCGAAAATGGATCATCAATCTCCTCTTCAAAGCTTGTATATCTCTGGTCAATTGTATTCTTCAACATTCAAATCCCAAATTGAGATGCAAATTTTAAGGCTTTAATGTATTGTAATTTTTTTTCTCGAGATTGTATCTCTAATCTCCTCTTTTAATTGAATGCAAGATTTTTATTTATAGACCCAATTTAGGTCTAAGATAAGAGTCCCAAGATGATAGGGAATCACTGTTTTAGTCAAATTACGATATTTCAAATTGTTGAAAATTATACCTTTACTTGTGCAAATTGGGCCTTGTTTCCTCTTTTTGTTTAGAATGAGCCCTTAAAATATGTACGACTTCACTCCTTTTTGATTAATTATTTTTCATTTTCCTCCTTTTTCGTCCAATATCAAATTTTCATCTAAAATAATCAATGAACAAGCATAATTAAGTATCAAGCTCATAATAATCACTCCCAAAAGCTACTTTAGGTGGCCAATATTACACTTATCTAGGGTTGTTTGCCATTTCACCATCATGCTTGTGCCAGGTATTTAGATACCATCTGCCTTTATATCCACTGTGTTGAGGAACTGTTCGAAAAGAGCAAGTTGACCATGTAAAACAGATAATGAATATTACCTTTTTGGTGGCTAATTAATGCACAACTCTTTTGTTGTTTTCTTGCTCACTCTAGTCCAGGATTTTTTCCAATGGAATTTTTTTTTTCCTGAACTATGGGGCTATGACCTCATTTTCCTCATACTTGGTGGTGTTTTCTGTTAGCTTCCCAGGTTAAATATAGGTCCTAGTAGAAAATTTCGATTGTACTCATCTCCTTGTCCACTGTAATATGCTTATAGAGATAGGATCGAGGAGCAGGTGGCTTGATTGTTGACGTCAATATTCATCTTCAACAAATTGGTTTAGAGACAAATAATAATATTTGGGATTTCTTTTATAGAGAGGATTTTATATATAATGGAGGGCATTTTTAAATTTAGAGAGTAAAATCTTTACACACTCCAACATTGCCCTTAATTCTGGTTCTTCATTTTGTTTTTTCAAGAAGCATTTATTCATTTTTCCTTATATTATATTTAACATATATTTTTTTTATATATTAATGGTCAATCAATTGAAATATGATTCGAATAATTTAAAGAGTAGAGTATTGAAATCCATAACTTACTAAATGTAATGATTATAAAGTAAGAATAGAGTGTGTTTGACTCTCTAAATTAGATTCTCTTGCAGCTTATTTATAAACAATAGCTCAATAGAGAGCATCTCGTATTTATAGTCTCTTGGAGATGCTCTTATCATGCAGTCAAATTTTAAGTCAGTCTGTCATCGGGTGGATTGCTTCAAATTACTACCATTGACAAATGCTTATGGCTTAGTTTGGATGCTTGGTAGATTAACTTTGATCCTGTACAGCTTCCACAAGCTTTGCCTCCCCCTTTATCCCTTATCATATTTAAGTGTTGTAATTTTGGACTATTGCAGGGAATTTCAGCTTCGCTGAGAGATTAACAGCCAAGTATGCTGGAGCCGTGGCGATGTATTTTGTATCTAAGAAATTGAAGAAAAAGTATGACATTACGGATGAGCGTGCAGCTCTATATGAAGCTGCAGAAACATGGGTAGATGCGCTCAAGGGCCGAGATTTTCTAGGTTTGTTTAATTCCTCTTTTTGCAGTATGTTTATAAGCTAACATGGACGATCAACTTCAGTAGCATCACCATTTCTCTATTTT